>APFE030731632.1:135945-148965 GCA_000404065.3 Pinus taeda | reverse complement strand
ATGGAACATTTACTCTCCATTCAGATATTTTCTTATGTAAATTTTGTATATATACTCCCCTTAGTAACGCATAAGGGGTTGGGAATTTTTACTCTGAGGGATGTATACTCTGTACTTTTCAGAAAAGTTTAATACAAAGAGCAATTTCAGCTTAGTGATTTCCTGGAACTCTGGTGTCTTGTTGATAATCTAAGTGTTGTTGCAGAATCCCTGTGTTGTCTGGTGGAATGATATGTTTTCCTTAAACTCTATTCTGTTTCCCTATGTTATTTCATTTTCATGTTTCCTTCATATCTAGAAATAAAGAAAAAGAATAGTTCAGGACATGTTTCTTCGCACCCTGTGCTCAATCTTATATTGCTGTAAATGTTTTCTTCAGGATTAAAACATACATGAATTCTTAAATCCTCATGTTATATTTAGTTCCATGTTGTGAATGTTATCTAGAAATTCTTAAATGCTTCCAGGTAACAATTGCTTTCTTTTCATATCAGTTTATAGAAAGATTCTTAATTGCCTTTCTTATGCTGAACATATCATACCCAAACTCAATTTCAAAGCATTATTCCTCGGACAATTATCTTGCTCTGCATCTTTCATTACAAGTATCAACACAGCACACCAGACCAAAGGACCACTGACTCCATTGCCCAATGTCATGCAAGATTCTGGTAAGAGCATAAACGTTTTGACTAAACCTTTCCAACCAAACAATTAAACCAAAGTTAAGCTTCACATCTAGCCTAAAATACCATCAGAACGGAGACAAATCATAAAGAGAGAGCCCTCTCTGATTACAGCTTGGCTAGAAGCTGCAATCCAAAGATTGGTTAGTGGTGACCCTGACCGTATTCCCTTAGAGTCAAAGGGAACAACCTGGGTGTTAACAGGAGGTACAAAGAATGGCAGATCTTTGGGAAAGCAGGCAGTGCCTTCGTCCATTGGGCTGTGGAGTCAATAACTTCCACAAACCAAAACAAAAATGCTGACTCAAAACATAACTCAATTATAACTCAAAACTGACTTAATACTGAATTGACTAAAACAAAAAATGATTCATGACTTACTTAACTGAAACAACTACTTACAAATCTTTTAAATGGCAGCAGACCATCGAGATTTGAGAGCTTCAAATCATGATGACAACTACTTGCCTACTAATGAAATATGTACAATCATGTGTAGGGAGCCTTCCAATGTAACTAATAGAGTAGATGGCTACATACTGAAATTATGCTCTCACTTTTCCCGAGCAGGTAGAATGATGTAAATGTAGGCAACTCACAATAAGAACTGAAACCAAGGCTTATGTTAATGAACCAAAAAATATTCATCTTCTCTAGTGCTTGCAAAAGAATGTCGAAGGGATCTTGAAAATCCTGAAGCACTAGATTGTCTTAAGATCTAGTAGCAAACACACAAGTACTCTCTTCATTTTGATCTGAAAGAACAACTGGTTGCCGATTTATAGGAAAGAATAGAGAGGGATAAGCTTCTGCCATCTGAATGTTAGCTATAAATTCCTCGACCATGATAAATCCTATCATATTGTCTCTCTCAGGCTCGTATTCCTCAATTTCATGGTCTAGGTCATTCTTAAACAGAAAATAATCTTCAAGATTATCAAACATGATAGCCTGATCATTTTCATGAAAGAAAATATTATCTGTTTGTTGATCTATAAAGCTAATTACAATACTGTCATCATTTTCAAAAGAGGAAGAAGTTTCACCAACACCTTCTTGACCATGTGCACACTGCAGACCTGCATTATCTTGAGTTGTAACTTGACCTTTTAGGAGTTGATCTATTTCATCTTCAGACAGAGGAGATAATACTTTTTGTTTTCTTTTGCTCAAGAAATTACTGTCTTCTTGAAATAACATGAAAAACATGAAAAACCTGATTGGAAGTCCTTAATTCCCTGATCTTCTAAAGTTTGAAAACATTGTTGATCATCTTCATATGACATGGAAATCAAATTATCATTTACCACTGAGTTATCGAAAGAAGATTTTTCACTTACTTGAAGAAAGATCTCATCTTGTTTTTCATGAAATGACTGGATTACCTCCTCATGAACGCTTGGGTCAGTAACTTTTTCTTCTTCATTCCAGATGATCTCAATAGCAGAGCTCTCTTTCATGGGATCAACACAACGTACTCTTTATCATCACGATCTGAATCTAAATCTGAATTGGTCAACTTGACTTTATCACATTCTGAAATTGAAACTTGACTTTCATGCATGCTGTCTTCTTCTCTGGATATATTTGAAATAAAACCTTCTTTTTCCTCATTTTCCATTGTGCTAAGATCCTTGATCCTACTGCAAAGTTTCTTAAGCATCTTGTTGAGTATCCTCTAAGCACTCTTTATGCTATTGAAATGGATTTTCGTACAGGGCCACCATGATCTCATCTTCCATGAAGTTATCATCTCCATAAACTTTCTCAAGACTTTCAATAAAACTGTGAACATGGCTACAATAGTTCTGAACTAAAGTTAAGGATGGATAAAATTCTTTATACCTTTCAAAGAACTTGGTATGAAAATCCTTTAAACAGTAAATACAAGCAGGTGGCAAACTTTCATACTAAGATCTAGCTTCACCTTCCAAAGTGGCCATGAATATCTTCATCAAGCAATCTTCAGGAAAATCAACCTTCAACTTGTGAATATGTATGTGAAATCTAACCAGATGTAAAGCAGAA
Source organism: Pinus taeda (assembly GCA_000404065.3). NCBI lineage: Eukaryota > Viridiplantae > Streptophyta > Pinopsida > Pinales > Pinaceae > Pinus > Pinus taeda. Next base: position 146,251 of record APFE030731632.1, on the reverse strand, counting down.
TCCTTCCTATCATTGTCTTTAAACGTAGGCAAATTCCTTTGCCAATCTACCTTAGGAATTTTATTTGGAAAACCTTGAATGTGATCTCGGCTCATGGGATCATACCTTCGATCCAACAAAACTATTTTGATAACAACGAATTTACCAAGAGATCCTTCAGGCTATTGGTTCTTGAATAGTGGAGTTGCCATAAAAATTCTGAAGCTTGGGATTCTCTGACATTGGAGTCACCAGGTGAATGATTTCAGCCTTCCTATTTCTAATCAATTTTCACCATCAACAATCATATCTAACTTGATACATGTACTGGGGTGATCATTTAGATCAGATGTTGAGTTTATAAACTAGACCGAAGATTGACTGAAGTAGCTTTTATCTACTCGTGCTAATGCAAGGGAAAAGCATTTCAAAAGCTACCTGGCTAATCTTCAGACTCTGTCTGTAGTTTATAGAATGAAGAACACTAAAAAACAAATAAACTTTTCTTCCCCAGTGGAGTCTCCACTATGTTAGTACCTAGATTTACCTCAGGCTGAGAAAGGTAGGATCTAGGGAAAACATCAAACCACGCTTAACCTGGTAGCTAGCCTTACCAAGTCGGGAGAGGGCTCTCTCCGGGTCAATCTCAGCAAATATGATCACTAAAGGCTTGATATGACTGATTTAACTACTGATATTAGGCTAGGTATAAGCGCAAAGAATTTGATTGGATAAAATGATGTGTTTGCTGGCCCTAATGAAAAGGAAGATCTTGGGTGAAGGGAATGAGGCTCAGTCTTGCAGAGATCTCAATGGGGCAAGGTAGGCAACTGAATTTGGCACTTTGAATTTAATGAGATGGAGGGAATAGACAGAGGAGGAGTTTAAGAGGGCAAGAGAATCCATGGATCCTCTCCAAATAGCTAAAAACATCAAGAAACTAAAGCAAACCTCAAGTAGAGCACTGCAATTTCAATGGGTTCTACTTTCACTCTTATTTGATTTAGCTAAGAAGAAATAAGAGAGAAAATGAAATACATACATAAGTAATTTTACAAATACATAAGAAAGCACTGTACCAAAACAACATGCCATAGGGATCCCAAAGAGTGCTGCAAACCCTGGTCTCAATTCCTTAGCCAAAATGCTAATATGAGTGTACAATGGAGCTCCTTGCTTTCTCAAGAGTCCAACCATGCTACTGACTGAAAAAACATAAGATATACACAAACCATAGCTCATCCTAGCCTCTAGGGGTCGATCCCACATATTTAGGAGTTGTTCCAACTAATTCTAAACTAAGAACTAGAAATTAGGCAGTGGAACAACATGCCTCTATAAACAAGGGAACTGATTCATTCAGTTTCAAACAACTTTTTGATAGATGAATCTACCTCCATAAGTGAAAATTTGACATATTTACATCATGATCCATAAATTTACATTAAATTACATCACAAATTTGACATTAAGAAGGTGAAAAAGTCAAACTGGCAAAAGCTGGGTGAAAAAAGAGCATTCTTGGTCAAACTAGGCCAAATTTCCTCTATGCGCCGCGCGTGATTCTCTATGTGTAGCGCCTGTTTGAAGCCAATTTTGGAGGCCTTCCCGGTTTCCAAATTCACTCCAAGTGTGCTTGCTGGAAAGGTCTACCTGTCTAACTTCCAACCCAAGTAGAATATTTCAATTTCACCTCCCTTTACCCCTCCAAACTTCAATTCTCCCAACACTGCTTCCTGTGTGTCAAAATAGGGGCAATAAGGTAATTTTCGAGTGTTTTTCACCTTTTTGAGGGCTCAAAGCCTATCCAAATTTCTTAGCCATTGGTAGGTAAGCATATTTTTACATGTAAAATCCAAAAATGCTGAGTTCTGTTCATTTGGAGGCTCACATCAAAAGCGAGCGCCACGTGGTGCGGCGCATAGAGTAGAAAATCCTGTTTTTTTGTGCCAAAAATTCAAAAATGCAAAAAGTGCCCCAAATTTTTCAAAATTTGGGCTGAGTCTTCTACATCAAGCATGGTGTTGGGCCAAGGAAGCCTCAGCCAATATCTAAAGTCTATCATTCTCCTTTTTCCCCTTTTATGTCCTCTTTAATTTTGCCTCTAAGCTCATGATTCTCGCCTTGCAGACTTTGTTTCTCACCATATAATGATATGCCATATCTCTCAACAATGTCTTCTCCTTGTTGGCCTTCTCCAACAACCTCTCTAAGTGGATATTGACTCTTTCAAGCCACGATTCCCGATCAGCATTGATCTCTTGCTCAAGTGGGGTGAACTCCACCCTCCTCCTTTGGGCAGCTTGACGATTCTCCCGAATGCTTTGCAATTCCATAATCACTTGCTGATCTTCAAGCTGCTTATTCCTTTGCTCCAGGTAATTTATAATCCACTTAGCCATCTCCAATTTGAGGGACAAGGCATTGATGTCCGCTTGCTGATCTTGCATGATTTTTTTGAGATTTGTGCTTTGCGGGCCCACATCTATATCATCACCCTCAATGAGAATAAAGTCCCACTCAACAGAAGGTGCCTCATCCTGTAATAACCTCTTGCCTTTGTCCTGAACCTATGGAGTTGATGACGAAAGTGAGACCCCTTCCACCCTGGGTAGAGATAATACTCGCTTTGCTGCTTTGAACAACTGTCTTGTGCCCGTCTGATAAGTGATAAAGACCGACATACTAGCATTCTGTGTCTCATGACCCTCATGCTCATAAGAAGGTCCACGTGTCTCATGCAAAGCCAATGAAGGTCCCTGAGGAGTTGTGAAAAAGTCATGAGAAATGAAGTCCTCCCAAGTGATGCCCTGCAAGCCAAGCTGATGGATGACCACAATTTTAATGAGAGAAAAATGATATATACTATTGAACTAATGTTGAGGAGTCTTGTACTGCACTAGAGTGGTCGTCTTTTCAATATTTCAACACATGAAGTAGGGGAGGTTCATCATCCTCACCTTGGTAAAATGCATTAGCAGCCTGATATGATAGGCATATAAATGTGAAAACCAACACTCATAGCTGAAATACTTCATTATTAGTTTCATTAAAGGAGCATATGAAGCTTTGAGACACTGAAAAGGAAAAAATCTCCTGAGCTGTCTCAAATAACAGGGCTTGATGTATGGTTCATAATTCTGCTAGTCAATTTGTTGCCTCTTGTTCTATTGCTCTCCAATGTTAGGAATATCGGTTGCTAGTGAAATAGATTCTATTGTTAAAGTGAAGGTTACACCAGCTAGAGTGGCTTGACCATCATGTAAATGAAGCACAAACAAATGAGCCATGTCATGATGAAACTAGATTCTAGCAACCTTCTCATAAAATTCATAGAAGGACTAGTGCTAAAAATAAGTGATGGCAAGAGGGTAGACCTATAACTCAGCAAGAGTGGCTGGTTCTTCTCGAATATGTTTGCCACCTCTATGAGGCCTCCTCAGTGCATGTACCTCCGTAGGTGAGTCATTGTGTGTCTCCTCTTCATAATCATATAAGGGATTAGATTCCATCTTTGCTTGTGGGTGAGATGTCTTGATGAGAAGTAGCTGATTCGTGATGTTTTTGATTTCTTCCATCAAGGGAAAAGTGATATGAGGGACTGTAGGGGGAGGGTAAAATGAGGAATTTTTGGGACTGATGGGATAGCATTTAGTTAGGCAAACAGGGGATTTAGGGAGTAATTTAGGAGTTTTGGGTATAGCACTACGGTTTGGGAATTTGTATTTAGGAGTTAGGGAATGGGAATTGGCATAGGAATTGATGATGTTTTAAGAATATGCGAGTTTAGGGAATAGGGAAATGAGGGAAAATGGAGTGAGGGAGTGGAAAGGTGGACTTGGTGGCCAAATAATCAATACAAACCCTAGGCAGGAGTTTCCTTTGAGAGATTTCAGGAGATAGGGTTTTATTTCCTTTTAAACAATCACCATAAGACAACCACCATAAATTGCACAAAAAATTGTTTCACTAGAAGAGATAAGGACTCAACCTACTTCCGCAAATGAGGATCCAAGCATTTTGGGTGATTTGGAGTGAGTTGTTGAATATTTCGGGCTTGTCGGCTCTATGCACCGTGCCTCAAACCCAAGACGCTGCGCACTGTGTATGCACCATGCCTGTTCACTTTAACACTGGAAATCGCGGCTCTATGCCCCATGCCTGCTATGTGTGCAACGCCAGTTGCCCAATGCGCCCGCCTCTGTCTTGGGGCAATTTTTCACCAATTTCTCTTCCTTGCTCTAAACACATATTTTATTTGCTTCCAACTTTGTCTTTGAGTGCAAATGAGCTTTTCAAATTGAAGAAATGACTTATATACAAGGAGCCTTCAATTTTTATTTGACAAAAATCCACTTTCATAATGTTTGGAATCTGACTTTATTTTTTAACTCTGTTTTTTAGCTCTTTCATTTTATTTAAGCTTGTGATGAAGTGAATGACTTGTTTTTTTTGTTTTCCTTGTGGGGGATGGAGTAGCTTAAGCTTGGCAAGGTGACCAGGGTTTCCACTAAAGTGATTTACATACAAGAGAACCTAAATTCATGAATTTATACAACAAAAACGTAGAATACTCTGTTTTTCCTCAAAACGGAGTTTTGAGGAAAAATACATCTCTGGGCACTTGATTATGAAATTTATTGATACTGGAACCTCCTCATGTGCATGCTAACTATTATTGGACATTTTGAAACCCTTTTTGATGAAACCCTAATGAAACCCTAGACCTAATGACTATGAAACCCTAGAAAAGACGTTGCAAATTTAAAGACAAAAGGTGACTACAGATGATCTTAATGAATGGAAATGGGCCAGTGGGTAAAGGACATGAGGGAAAATGTACAACAAGCCTCTACCATCAGATGATCCATGCTTCTAATGGAATACAGCTAACTCGGTGGGACACCTAATATGCAATGCAACAAGAGGATTTGATCTTTGATGGAGGGATGAAGATGCCGACACTAACAGAAGAAAAACTGTGTTTTTGTGGTAGCAAGAGCGTCTTGACCTCAGCTCATGGTCCCAAAGGGAGGAAAGGAGGTCAAGGATATTTTGATGGACACTTTGTATCTTTTTGTTGCCACTATTTAACCTACTTCAGCAAACTGAAATGCAAACAACTATGCAAATCACAAAAAGCAACCTATTCTATTAAGGAAGAAATCTATCTAACAACAACTAATTCAAAAACTTAAACAAAACATATCAATAAAAAACAAGAGGTGTTGGGAACCTTGGGTTGGGCACTAACCCAAGAGCTTCAGCCCTCTGAGGTAACTCAGTGCTGGCTCAAAAAAGATTCCATCTTCATTATCAAAATGAGAGTCACATTCCATGAAACTGCCCACAAAAGTAAGCTCGAAATGAGCTGAGCGAAAGCTACAACAAAAGTGAGAAAATTTGACTAACATACAAAAACCTAATTAGGCTAAAAGCCTCTCTATTTATACAACTAGAGCCCTCAATAGCTCTCCTAAAATCGAGGCTTGGCTCCCAAGACTTGAGATAGACAGTAGTTACTCTTCACTTGCTCGATTGCCCCTTTGATGCATTGATGTGGTTGCTTGTGCTCTAAGCATTCTGAAGGAGGATTCAAGGTAGGGAGTCATAAATGAGGGGGAAACTCTCCTACAAATCCTCTCCCTTGTTTGCCTCGAATATTGGTTTCCAAATTCTCATTAAACCTTAGACTTTGTTTCAAAATTGACCAAAAATTTGCATAGAGCGCACATTAGACTTCATGGCATAATGACTAACTCAATTCACTCGATTAGCATAAATATAATAAAAAAAATGCAATAAACTAATGATAATGGTGGATTAAGCTGAGTTAGGAAGCCAAATGAGCCCATATAATTACCCATTTATGGGGCTCATCATCACCCCCTACTGAATGTGTTGCTCATCCTCTGAGGAACTAGTATATCTGATCATCCTTGATGGCCCTGATGGTCTCCCTGACATCCCATGACTCTGATGTGAGATCCTCTTCCCTATCCTAGAATCCAACATTTCTGTCCACCTATTCCCATTACTATCTTTATTCTTCCTCCTTTGTGCCCTCTAGTAGTCTAGCAGCAGTGGGGGACTCAGCTTGAGGCCAATCCAATTGACCTTCAAACTTGCATAAAGTGCTTGTATACTGACACTCTCCTTAGTGCTTCTTTCATCCTACTTGGGGAGTGATACTCTCTGATCTTTAGGCTGTGTGGCAGTGTGTTCCACCTTCTCATGGAGGCATGAATGCAGTCATCTCCGAGCAATCTCTCCATGTCCTCAAAATGTGCAATAGCCTGGGCCTGATCATTGATATAATTAGGGGCACTTTTAGGATCAACTACAAGTAGCTGGTGTATGCTAATGAGAGCCATAGGGTCAGATGGTTCTGCTCTAATCATCAGGGGCTCATTCTGTTCTTTTTCCATCAACTTCTTGATTTTTGTTGCCTTTTTTTCCTCATGACTCATCGAATATGCCATGGCCATCAGCAGCAAGTTCCCTAACCTAACATTGGGTTCCCATAGGTTCATATCAGTAAGGTCCATGTTATGCAAATAAAACTATGCCAAGTTTTCCTTATCTTCTACTGAACTATGATCATATAAATCCATGAACTGTTTATAATCTTGAAAAGGCACGATGCCTCTCTATGCTAAGTTCTTGATCTGAAACTGTAGCCACTAGTCTTTGAGGTATACTCCATATGATTTGGTTGGTTGTCTGTACTATAGTGCCTCTATAGACTAGATGGCCATGCATGCTAATTGGGTTTCCTTTTCTTCCATTTGTTTTCTTAACATTTCATTTTCTGTTTCCAAGTAAGATCTTAAAATTACTTCTGTATGTCTTATAGTGCTTAGTTCCTAACCTATTTCTCTCAGCTTGGTCTCCATGTGGCCGATGTCCTCCACCCCTTTGGACTTGGAGATTTGCATCCATCTATGGCTCCTTACCCTTTCTTTTTCCAGTTCAAGGAAAAGTGGGACTGCAAATTTTTGTGGAATATTTTTTTCTCCTTCAAGAAGGTTGTAATAAGAGCATAAACTAGGTTGGGGGTTACGTTTTGGTATCTCTGCTACCCCATCCTTCCTCTTGGTCTGTTCTTCTACCTTTTTCTCAAGTTTATCAGTCTCTTGTAGCTTTGTTAGGGTTTCCTGTAGAGCAGTTTGCGCCTCCTGTAGGACTATTTTAGTGTCCTGTAGTCTTATTCTCTCCTTCCAAGTGGAAGATATAGGACTTCCTCTTTCATAGGTAATGGGAGTTTTGGAGGGAGATTCTTCCTTTTGACAGTAGGAGAATCTTCAATTATGATAGGCTCTTTTGAGGATGGCTGTGGCTTCACTATTTTTATTCTTGTGCCTTTTTGAGCCCTAAAATACATTGATGGTGGCATTTTCCTCTTTTGTTTGGCTTTAACTGGGGTGATGAGGGTAGCAAGAACAACTATTGCTTCCCTTTCTAGTGTCTCAGGAGACCCTTCTGTCTTCTTTTCCCCTTTTTCCTCTTCATTTGTCTTCTCTACCTTTGCTAGCCTTATTTCCTCTAGCTCTATTTTGGTTTCCTCCTCATGTTATTTAGTTTTTGTCTTCTCTGCTTTAGTCTTTTTCTTCTCTGATTTAGTCTTTTTCCTTTCTGTTTTAGTCTTTTTATCTTCTATCCTAGGTTCCTTCTTCTCTGCTTTGGTCTTTTCCTCCTTTGTTTCAAGTTTTTCCTTCTTCTTTTTGGTCTTTTTCTTCTCTGTTTGAAGTTCATCCTTCTCTCTTTTGGTTTCCTCTTCCTCTTTTTTGTTTCCTCCTCATCTTCCCCTTGTTGTTCCTCTACCTCACTTTCAAAAGAACTAAGGTCATATGTGAGGGCTTTTATATCATCCTCTCTTGTCATATTTCTGAAAATCTCCAAGGTTATGGGGATTGTGAAGTTGTGGATGGCTTCTTCCACAAGTAGTTTAATTAGTCCATGGTGAGCCAATTGGTTTGCACCTCCTTCCTTCAATTTAATGCTGGAATCTATAAGGGACTATAGGAGAAAATAGGGAATACTAAGTTTTGCGGTGTGGGAGTATTCATGCCATATCTCAACCCATGCAAAAGTTTGAAATGGTAACCATAAATGATGTTATACCTCCCTTCATAGGAAATGTACTTGATAATTTGGTAACTGACCTCATCCCAAGGGTAAGATATTCTTGTTCTCATTATGCCATTTTTGTCCTCTACTGGATGCTCATTTGGTTGGAAGAAGGGTTTCTTGGCAACTTGTTGCAGTGGCTTTTCTTCTTTGCTCCATGGTAGTCCAAGTCGAGCACTGGTAACCCTATTGATAAACTTTGGGGTGATTTCCATTGTGATACCCCTGAAAGTAACAGTGGAATGGGTCTTTGAGTGGGGTACCAAGGATAGGGAAAAGACCTAAGTCACTTCTTCATCATACCCACTAAGATTTTTGAAAAATGGCATCTAATTGGCTCTGGTAAAAATGGCTACTACCTCGGGATGTTCATGAAGCCTAACTGAGTTTAGTGGTTCCTTCCTCATGAACCCCCCTATCATTATGTTTATAATATTTTGGAATACCTTAGGTGGAGAAGGAGACAACAATTTTTCAAAAAACAGGAAACAGAGAAAAAACTGTGTTTTTCTTTAAGAAACAGGCTGACTTTTTAATGCAATTCCTCTTCTTTTTCAGGCTTAATTCTTCCCTAAAATTGCATCACTTCTGGTATATATGAATACGCAAAGTGGGTTTGTGCCAAGCGTACCTCTTAAAGTCTGAATGTGAATGAAAGCCCTGTGTTCTCTTCTGTAAAACTGCTTACTGGCCCTCCTGTAGAAATGGTTGAAGGTTCTCCTGTAGAACCTGTTACTGCTCTTGTAGAGCTCCATAATGCTCCTGTAGAACCCTATAAGAGGAGGAGTTATGAAAATGACAAAAAGTGATGATTTCGAGGCTTTTGAGGTGGTATGGAGCTTGCTGCAGTCGCGGGGACAATGATAAAATGGAAATAAAGGTGGCGAATAAGTTCGAGAGAGAGTACATATGCTTATTGGAGATATTTCCGACAATGATGTGAGGTGGAAAAAATGTACGTTGCCATTATTTGGACCATTGGTCCCCATTGCTGTCATCATGAGTGTTCATGCCTTCTACCCGTAGTCACTTCCCATCATTTGTGTTGGAGCTTAAACATCTGCCACTACCTGCCTTTTTGGATTTTTTGTGGGTTGACTAGACACACGTGTGGTGGATCTCTGGATGAACGCAGTTGAATTGGATGAGGGCAGCCAGTTAACTAGCTAACTTTCTAGCTTAATCCCAACCATTCCATTCGTTCATGTATTTTTCAAATTATACATATGCAATAGAGGAGTGCGTTAGACACTTACCTGCAAGCCGAATGCTCGCACTGTGGTGCTGCTAGATTGTGTTGCTGCTGCATGCTCAGATTCCAGTGTTGCATGCATGTGTCCCTTCTGCTATATGCATGTCACCTCTTGATATGTGCATGGTTGCTTTCTACAAGTGCCCTTTAGTTGAATCTTGCTTCGAACATCCTCTGCATTCCTATGGTTACACCTATTTTTCTTATCGAGCTCGATTTTAAGGGGATCAGCTGCTACAGGAAATCCTATAGGAGCTCCTGTAGCTGCTTCTCCCTCTAAAATTTTTAGCTAATGCCTTTGTTTGGAGCTATGAGGATGCTACTGAAGATTCTATTGGCAATGGAGATGGGTTTGGTAAGTTGCAGGTGAGTTGTGGAGGTGTTGTTCTTTTTATTTCCTTATTTTTTTAAAAACTGGTTTCTGTGTTTTTCTTGGAGGAAGGAAAGAAATCAATGGAAATGAAGTGATGCAGGTGTGGGATAGAGGGTTAGGATATTGGATAGTTGTAGTATGGCCTATATGCTCGCAATGAAAATCCCTAGCTCCTCAAACTGTTGTTAAGCTCCATTTCGACCTCTCTATGATTTCTACAAGAGCCTCTTGTAGGATGCACAATATTCAGAAAAAACACAAAGAGGTAGAGGTAAAAAGTCAGAAATGATGGAGAAGAGTATAGAGGATTTGTAATAGGCGTTGTGGCATGTCCCCTTGCTTCCTATGGTCTATTTGTAACCTGCAATGCATTTTGAAAGTCAATTTCCTCTTCCTTTTTTCTCTTTTTTTTTTTTTGGAAAGAAAACTAGGGCACCTCTAGAAGGTTTTCACCCTACTTGCTTGCCCTAGGCACCTCCAAGAGAGTTTTTCACCCAAGGATCTTATTTTCTTTCCTTTTTTTGTTTTTGTCATCACTGGGCTGCCTCAAAAGAAGTTTTCAACCCAATGAT
>APFE030731632.1:116285-131958 GCA_000404065.3 Pinus taeda | reverse complement strand
GGACTGAACATAGAGAACAGTAAAGCCAAGCAGAGGAGACAGAGGGCTCAGCTGACCATATGCAGAATTGAGCACCAAAGAGCTTGAAGATTCAAGCCTTCACATAGAGGAATCTATCTGGATTGAACATCACAGTTGGCTATTTCCACTATAGACCAAAGGTCACAGAGCTGGTAGGAAGAACAAGAGTTTGTGTACCCCAAGTGGCTTGAGAAATCTAAGAACCACCCCTGCCAAGCAGAATTTGCTTTAGGAGAGCTCACATTGAATACATGTATTGTAATTTCTCTATTGTAAGACACAATAAAACAAGGCCGCCACTAAGGCTGGACCGGAGACGTAGCCCTCGAGAATAAGGTGAACTCCTTATTAAAAATTCTTATGTCGTTGTGTTGCTTACTGTATTTCTCCATTGTCTTTCCACTTAATTTTTATGTACTAGCAATATGATCGATCTGTTGCTGCAATAACACATGACACACACACACACACACACCAATACATGAGTCTATAATACCTTTTGTTCAATAAATATTCAACTAATGTCACTCATAGGGTGATTATCAGATCAGGTAGTATTAGAGCTCTATGCTGTAAGGTTAGACAAGCTTGTGTTGGTTTAGTTGTGAATGATAACTAGATCAAAGATCAAATTAGGAGAAGGAGAGTTGGCAGAAACTAATCCTGAAATTGGGAGAGTCTATTCTCAGAAGACAATGTCAGAAAAAGGTTCTATAGGTCCAAATCCCCAGTTCATAGAAAGTTTCCTAGCTATAAAGTCTATGGTAGAAGAAATGTATAGGGACTTTAGAAAACATAAGGATGAAGATTCATCAGGCTCTAAACAAGATGAAGAAGAAGATGAATCTCATTCCCATAACCACTGAAAAGGAAAGGGAAAAGAAGAAAGCTTCCCTACACCTCCTAGAAGCCCTGTGCATAATAAGAAAGCATCCTTTATTAAAGTAGATGTTAAATTCGATTTTCCTATATATGATGGAGAGCTAAATGCTGAAAAGTTGGACAATTGGATTAGACAAATTGATGTGTATCGTATAGTACATAACATAGACTCAGACAAGAGTAAGATACAACTGGAAAGCCTAGGCCTAGGAGGCACTACCTTGGTTTGGTTGGAAGGAAGAACCCAAGCTAATATGAGAAGACATGGTAAGACCATATCTATCTGCGGTGAATTTTTTGCTGCAATCAAAAAGTAGTTCTATCCAATGGCCTACATGCAACCAGCCATGATGAGTTGGAAAACTCTTCGACAGTTGAAAGGGAAAAGTGTGCAAGGCTATACTCAAGAATTCAGAAAAAGAGAATTGATGTTGGATATCTCATTAGCTCACTAGAAACTATTTTGAAGTACATTGGTGGTATACACAACTACATGAGGCATACCATCCTCATGTTTAATCTCACTAGTATAGATGAAGTATTTGTACAAGCTACTCATCTAGAAGCCAGAGGAAAGAATGGAAATCCAAAATTTGGGGGACCATCACAACCCATTGTAAGCAAGAGCAAGGAGAAAAGAAAGCAGAAGTGGAAAGTAAGGAAGGCTAACACCACACAAAAGGGAAAAGCTTCATGCACTCATTGTAAGAAGGAGGGGCATGATGATGAGCACTATTGGATTCTGCATCCAGAGCTGAGACCTAAGAATTCTGAGGGCATGAAGAAGAAGAATGTTGTAGCTATTTAGAAAGATATGGGGTGAGACTCAAGAGATGAAACAATCATTACATCCATAGGTATAAAAGGTAAGAATTCTGAAGCATCTACTAGTAATTCTGCTCAATCTGCTATTAATGAAGAATATAACAGAAAAAGACATGAGCTTTTTCATATTCAAGTTATTTCCAAAAATCAAAAGATTGATACTTTGTTTGATAGTGGCTCACAAGTAAATCTGATTTCTGAAGCAATTGTAAAGAAATTTGCATTAGCAAGTACACCTCATAAGAAACCATACCCATTAGGATGGTTGAAAGATAAAGCACACCTACAAGTGACTAGACAATGCAAACTCAAGTTTTCTTTTGGGTCAGCATTTGTAGATGAGGTTGAGTTAGATGTAATTCCTTTGGATATACGTGGAATTGTTTTAGGAAGTCCTTACTTGTATGATAGAAAGGCTATTTTCTATAGAGATGAGAACAAGTATCTACTGGTTAAAGATTGAATCGAATACTTTCTAAGAGCTCATAAGCTCAAGAATAATTATACTCTCATAAACTTAGGACAAATGAAAAGAATGATAAATTCATGTAAACAGTGCTTACTGATGGTTGTAAAGGAAAAGATACATGATAAAACCAATGTATTTGAGGGCTGTAATGTTGATCAACAAGCTGATATAGAAAAGATTGTTTCAGAGTATGATGTCTTGTTTCAAGAACCTAAAGGTCTGCCACCACCCAAAAAGGGAATAGTACATGATATTATTTTGCAGCAAGATGTTCCTTTGCCTAACATTGGGATGTATAGATTATCTGCTTTAGAGAATGTTGAAATCAAGAAGCAGGTGCAGGAGTTGCTCGAGAAAGGGTTCATCAAGCCTACCACTTCACCATGTGGGTTACCAATCGTCTTGGTGAGAAATAAAGATGGCTCGTGGATAATGTGCATTGAGTACCGAGTATTGAATAAGATAACCATCAAAAACTTCTATCCCCTTCCTCACATAGATGATCTTTTAGATCAATTAAAGGAAGCTACTTATTTCACCAAGCTGGATTTGCACAATGGATACCATCAGGTCAGAGTTGCAGAGCAATATGCATGGAAGACTTCTTTCAAAACAAAGCAGGGATTGTATGAATGGCTGGTTATGCCTTTTGGCTTGACCAATGCCCCTAGTACTTTAATGAGATTAATGATGATGTACTTAGACCTTTTCTTGATGATTTTGTTATTGTGTATCTAGATGACATTCTGATTTTTAGTAAAATGTGGGAAGAACATTTAAAGCATGTTAAGCAAACATTAGATGTTTTGAAAAGAGAAAAATTTTATGTTAAACTCTCCAAATGTGAATTTGACAAAACCTCTCTAAATTATTTGGGTCATATAGTAGGGGGAGGTGAATTGAAAGTAGATCCCTCTAAAGTGGGAGTCATTGTAAACTGGCCTAAACCCAAGTCTGCTACAAAAGTGAGAAGCTTCTTAGGGGTAGCACAATATTGGAGGAAGTTCAATTCAAATTTTTCCTCAATTGCAGCTCCCTTACATGGTTTGATAGAATTGAACAAGGTGTTTCAGTGGGGAGGCAAACAACAGAAAGCCTTCGACACCTAGAAAGAAAAGATTAGTACAACACCTGTACTAGCACTACCAGATCTACAAAGACCATTTGAGGTCCAAATTGATTCCAGTGACTATGCCATGGGAGCAGTGTTGAAACAGCATTGTAAACCCATGGGTTATCATTATGAGACTTTTAATCCCGTAGTAGTTAACTATCCTACCTCTGATAAAGAATTGTATGCATTAGTTCAGAGTGTAAAAATGTGGAAACATTACTTAATGGGCAAGGAAATAGTAATACATACTGATCATCAACCACTTCAATATACACACTCCTAAACTAAGTTGCAACAATCAAGACATTACAGATGGATGGGTTTTCTACAACAATGTCATTTAGTCATCAGATATAAAAATGGTATACATAACAAGGTTGCAGATATGTTATCTAGACCCATTATACTACCATACTTAAGCATAATTCTTTGTTGCATGAAAGATACATAGAATAGGATGCTCAAGATGTGGACTTTAAAGATGTATATGCAACTTTGAGTCAAGGCAAAAGAGTAGAAGAATTGGATTGTCATGTGAAGGACCGACTCTTATATGATTGTGGGAAAGTCTGCATTCCACAATCTAAGAGAGTAAAGATAATTAGGGAAGCACACATTTCTCTTATATCAGGTAACTTTGGGGTAAGTAAAACAGTTGCACAACTCTAAAGGTTCTGCTATTGGCCGAAAATGAATGAGAAAGTTTCTAGATATGTGAAGGGATGTGCCATGTGTGCTAAAAGGTAATCCTAGCAATAGAAAACTAGGTTTGTACACTCCATTACCAGTTCCTTCTCACCCTTGGGAAAGCATCTCCATGGATTTTATTGGAGGACTACACAAATCTAGGAAAGGTCATGATTATCTATATGTTGTTGCGGATAGGTTTAGCAAAATGTGTATTTTGATACCCTGTAATAAACAGATTACAGCTGAACAAACTACCAAGTTATTACTTAAATGTGTATGGGTTCATTTTGGATTACCCACTTCTATTGTATCTGATCGAGACACCCGATTTGTGGGGAAGTTTTGTTCAAGTCTGTAGGAACTAATGGACACTAAGTTAAAGAAAAGCACAACTTTTCATCCACAAACAGATGGCCAGACAGAAGTAGTTAACAGGACGGTGATCCAGTTAACTAGGGGATATTGCAGCAAACACCCTAAGCTTTGGGATGAACACTTGTGTTATGTGTAGCATGCTTACAATAGATCAAAACACTCTTCTACACAGATATCTCCTTTTGAGACCTATTTTGGTTTCATACCAAGGTCTCCTTTGGATTTTGTCTTTGGTAAACATACCATGGTTGATAGACACAGTGATGTGGACAAGGAAGCTAGGTTCATTGAACAAATCCAGGAGATCCATCAGGCAGTACAGGAACAACTAGAATAGAGGTAGGCCAAGTATAAGGTTAGGCATGATAACCATTAGATGGAGCATAGTTTTCAAGTTGGAGACCAAGTTTGGTTGTATATTAGTAAGGACAGGATGCAAGGTGAAGGTAAAAAGCTAAAACCTATCAGGTATGGACCCTTCAGGATACTTGAGAAGATTGGTGAAAATGCTTTTTGCCTTGATCTACTAGCTTACATGCACATCTACTCAGTCGTAAATGTAGAGTGTTTGAGGTTGTTTGAACCTTCAATGATTGAGGACCTTGAAGAGCAGAGTTAGTTACCTTCTGTTGACAACCTGCTACCTGAATATCTTGATGAGTTGCAGGAAGATAGAGTACTGGATAGGAAGGTAAGGACGACATGTAGTGGACAGGTAGAGTACCTCAGGATTGGGCTTAAAGGTTTGAAGCTGAGCAGCGCAAAGTGGATTGAGATTGAACAAGTGAGACAACAGCTTCCTCACTTAGTCGATGCTTGAAGAAAACCACTTTTGGTGGTCCAAAAGATTTTTCAGTAGGGAGGCTGTGATCCAAATCGGATACATAAACAACAGGCAAAGAGCCTTGATTGTATTAGGACAAAACAAATAGTTAAAGAATTCAAAAGAGAATAAAAAACATCCTAAACAAGTGGTCATGGCAGGCGATGTGGAACGACGAGGACATCGGTCAAAGCATACTGACCGAGGCCCATGGAGATCGTGCAGGAGGCGAAAGTAGCCCCTGGGAGCCCCAGATTGGGAAAAGGAGGCGATTTTGATGCAGGATTAGTGCTTAGCACTAATCGCGCATCGCTACATGAACAAGGCTGAAATGGGGGAGCCTTAAGCCCTTGGTCATGTTGGGAGCTGAAGAACTATGGGCGGAGACCAAAAAGTGCTAAAGGAAAAAGGTAAGACCCGTGCCTTGGAAACTGGTGGTTTTGATCGGGGTGCCCTTGAATGGTAAGAGGTTTTGGACAGGAGCAGAGCGATCCCACTTAGTGATTGACACGTGGCAGTAGAGGTGAGAGAAAAACTGTTGTGATCGCGTGCTAATGGTTGAAAAAGTCAACCACGCTCAATGTGCGTTTGACATCAGATCTGGAGGAGCCCAGGTCAGACAACTGAGATTGCGCCCGATGATAGGAGAAGAATTGACAGAGAATTAAGCCATGATTTAAAGGGATTTGGAGTCCGTTGACCGTCATGATGGAAGAAATGAACTGATGAAGCATGTTGGCACTAGTTAGATGGAGATACGTGGCACTTCCTGAGCATTCGAGCTAACGTCGAACAAGGAACTCCAGAGCATAGCTCCAGAAGGTGAATCGACGCAGGCAGGAGAAGAACTGAATAGGCATAGGGATCAAATGGTTAAAGCCATGAACAAAGACAGTCGAATGAGTTGAAGGATTTTGAAAAGTGTCCAAACGACCGAGAGAGACAGTGGACAGTGAACCCTGAGAGGAGGAATGAACATAGAGAACAATAAAGCCAAGTAGAGGAGACAAAGGGCCGAGCTAACCATAGGTAGCATCGAGAACTAGAGAGCTTGAAGATTCAAGCCTTCCCATAGAGGAATCTATCTGGATTGAGCATCACAGTTGGTTGTTTCCACTATAGACCAAAGGTAACAGAGCTGGTAGGAAGAACAAGAGTCTGTGTACTCCGAGTGGCTTGGGAAATCCAAGAACCACCCGTACCAAGAAAAATCTACTTCAGGAGAACTCACATTGAGTCCCTGTATTGTAATTTCTCTACTGTAATACATAATAAATCAAGGCCACCACTGAAGCTGGACCGAAGACGTAGCCCTGGGGAATAGGGTGAAATCCTTATTAAAAATTCTTGTGTCTTTGTGTTGCTTACTGCTGCTATCTTTCCACTTAATTTATGTGTACTGGCAATCTGATCGATTTGATGTTGCAATAACACAGAACACACACACACACCAGCACATGAGTCTGTAATATCTTTTGTTCAATAAATCTTCAACTGATGTCACTCACAGGGTGATTATCAGATCAACATCTCTCTTGCACCTACCTAGATTCCTGAAGCACTTCCCTTTGATCATCTTGTTGTATATAGGCACATCCTTTATGGCTTGGATAGGTGGTATCTTTACACATAATTGTCTCAATTCTCCCAGAAGTTCAGTTTCTTCTGGGGTAGGCTGTGTTGTTTCGGATAGTCTCTCAGGAAAGGGTGGAATTGCTTTCAATTCACTTTCCTCTCTATCTTTCTCAACCTCCTTAGGGGGAGCCGGGCTGTCTAGGATAACCTTCCTAGATCATAGGTTAATCCCGTGGATCTCCACACAATAGGTTGTACATGATGGTTCCCCACTATATACTTGTTGAGCCTATCTATTATTTAGGTTCAGGTTTGGTTGAGCAGTCATTTGGTGTTGCCTTAGTGGAGCAGGAGTCAATGGTTGTGGTTGAGCAGGTGGTTGAGGTATAAGAGTGGGAAGAGAGATGTATTGGGGCCTCCACCCCTATTGAGATGCATTCCAATGAAGTTGCAGCTGAGCATAGGGTTGAAATGAATGGGTGGTTGGTTGGGCATGATATGGAGATGTGAATGACCAAGGAAGAGGTGTGGACCAGGATGGATGAGTACAGGGGCCTCAAGAGGGTATGGATGTGAGTTGGTTAGGGTTGTAGTATTCCTGAGATGTCCCTTGCATCCACTGTTGGTATGGTCTAGGTCCATGTAGCCCCCTTTGGTTTATGTAATAGATCTGTTTAGTGACTCGTACGACCCCTTGGTAGACAACTTTAAGTCTAGGCAAGGAAGGGCACTTATCTGTAGAATGATCTTGTTTGCAGACTGAAAAAACCCTTATAGAGTTCAATGGAAATTCATTCCTAGGATACCTCCTAGTGCATCTAGGGCAAAAAATGGCCAAATCCCTCTCTGCTTTGTCTTGTATCCTTTTGATATGTAAGGCATCCATTTCATGGCAAGAATCTGCAACATCTCACTCTTGACGTCTTCTAGCATGATTCCAATTTCACCTTTAATGGATGAATTGGAAGAAAACGTACTACTCCCAACATTTCTTTTTTTAGCCATTGGCTCCAGAGGAATGTTTTCTTCTTCTTCTTCCCCTATAGGTTCTTAAAATATGTCTAGCTGTTACCTAAGGATTTTTCTTGATTGCAGCCATCGAAGAAGACAGAAGGTTGGTTGTGTGAAGAAGTGGGGGCATTGGGAAAACATTTTCCTAAGTTATCTCTATTCCTACGAGGCATGAAAGGAAATTTTTTTTTGATTGGTTTTTGTTTTTTCACTGCTTTTACCTGCAAAACTGAGATTGATTAAACAAACAAATTGCAAGTACTAAAATGAACTTGTTGAAATGAAATTGCAGAATTGGAAAAGGAAAGAAAATGAAATGAAAGCAAGGAAATGGCTAATCTACTTTTGCTGGAATGGAAATTGCATAATTGAAATGAAAGCAAGGAAATGACTAATCTACTTTTGCTGGAATGAAAATTGAAAAATTGAAATGAAAGCAAGGAAATGTAAAAATTGAAAGAAACAACTACTCTACTCTTGCTGAAATAAACTACTTAGCAGAATTTTGTAGTAGGAAATAGAAGAAAGAAGTAATCACAAAATACTCTGACACTTCCTTGGCAATGACGCCACAAAGTGGTGAGCACCATTATTGTAGCAATAATGCTGCAACTCTTGTGGCTTCCTACTTTAGTTTTATCAACCTGGTAGTTCATAACAAACTTGGAAGCGACAATGTTGTATGCACAAGTACTAGTTCTTACTGCACGCTGTCACTTGGTCAGCTCGTGCAAGATGACTAGGAGCTCAAGCCAACTTCTATGGATTCTAGAAGAAGATTTAAATGTGATGAAAGAAAGGAAATCTTACTCTACAGAGGCTATTCTACTTGCAGAAAGAGAAAGAAGAATGGAATGTAAAGCAAACTTATCAAACCCTAATTTACCAACTAACCCTACTTTTGCAAAAAGAGAGATGAAAACCTATGAAATGAATGCCATTAGCTACTAAGGAAGTAAGCTACATCTATTCAGTCTATTTCTAGAAGGAAATAAGAAAGAAAGATGTTTTTGGATTTTTATGTATTTGATGTGAAATTGTTATGCATGTAATATATTTTCTTATGGATGTGGCAGCGATTAGGGGACGATGGATGGAAAATTTGGAGTTTTCAGAGGTGTAGGAAGGTGTGGAGGGGTCTTAGGAGGACTCAAGTAATCTTCTGGAGGCTTTCCCTGCAATCAAACTTTAAAACGTCACCTACGAGAAATTCTACAAGAGGTTGTGAGGGATCTACAGGAGCATCTATATGAGGATGCCGAGGGTTGTTTTAGAGGTGGAAAAATGGTGGGAAAGGGTAGTTGAAGACTAGAGGTATGCATTAAGGTGTCTAAGGTTCATCAAGAAGGATTGGGAAGGAGAATGATGGTTGGATTTGTTCAAGGGACGAGAGGAAACTTTATGAGAAAAATAGAGAAAATTAGGGCAGATTTATAAGCGGTTGTGAATGACTTGTGGATCATGTAGAGAAAAAGATGGTGATGGATGATTTATTGACTTATTATGCGAAGAGGTGTACTGCAAAGGAGCTACAAACCAAACACTGAAACTGAGCAAGAAAACAAACTAGCTGCAACAAAAACATAGAACTATATCTCATGTTAACCTAAATTTTGATCTAGGAAAAGAAGATGTTGAATAGTGCTATATGGCAAGGAAAGCATGGAAAGAGATTTATTGTAGAAATAGAAATGAGTATGAAAAAATGGATCTGAAGCAAAGCATTAACCTCTAAGTGAAGCTATAACACTAGAAATTGCATGGAGGAAGCAAAACTATGTTTTTGTGGCAACAAGAGTATCTTGACCTCATCTCATGGTCCCAAAGGGAAGAAAGGAGGTCAAGGCTCTATTAATGGCCATTTTGTATCTTTCTCTACCCACTATTCAACCTACTTTAGCAAACTGAAATGGAAACAACTATGTAAATCACCAAAATCAACCTATTCTACTCAAGGAAGAAATCTATCTAATAGCAACTAATTCAAAAACTGAAACAAAACATATAAATACAAAACAAGAGGTGATGGCCAGCTTGGGTTTGGCCCTAACCTAAGAGCTTCATCCCTCTGAGGTAACTCAGTGCTGGCTTAGAAAATATTCCATCTTCATTATGAAAATGAGAGTCACATTACATGAAAATATCCACAAAAGTAAGCTCAAAATGAGCTGAGCAAAAGCTGCAACAATAGTGTGAAAATTTGACTAACATCCAACAACTTAATGAGGCTAGAAGTCTGTCTATTTATACAACTAGAGCCCTCAACATCTCTCCTAAAATCAAGGAGGCTTGGCTCCCAAGACTTGAGATAGACAGCAGATAGTCTTCACTTGCTCAGCTGCCCCTTTGATGCATTGATGTGGCTTCTTGTGCTCCGAGCTTTCTAAAGGAGGATTCAAGACAGGGAGTCATAAATGAGGGGGACACCCTCCTACAAATCCTCTCCCTTGTTTCCCTTGAATATTGGCTGCCAAATTCTCATTAAACCTTTGATTTTGTCTCAAAATTGACCAAAAAACTACATAAAGCACACATTAGACTTCATGGAATAATTACTAACCTAATTCACTCTATTAGCATAAATATAATCAAAAACATGCAATAAACTAATGATAATGGTGGATTAAGCTGAGTCAGGAGGCCAAATGAGCCCATATAATTACCCACTTATGGGGATCATGACCTAGGTTTCCTTAAAGCCTATTTTAAGGCCTAATATCTTCATGTAATTACTTGTATCATATTGTATCCGTCAAGGTCCATCCATGGTTGAAATAATCTAAAAGTATCGCATATATCCTACTAATAAGAAAATAGTTTTTTGATGCTATACAAGGTTTCTTTCTTCCATGTTATTGCCCCATTTTTCATAAAAAATCAATTTACAATAGAATACCTTATTTTTAATTCATTAATATATATTAGAATTCCAATAACCTTCATTTGTTCATAAAATTTTGAGGTTTTGCATATATTCCACTGGCAAAAAAAAATCAATAAACCCACTTTTGTGGTATTCATAGAACATATGCACCCCATGATTTTGATGAATTCATAAAATATATTCATTGTACATGGATGCTAAACATAACCCTAACTGCCCAGTACCCATCCTTGGTGTGAAAATTCCCAAAATAATTCCCATCACCCACCCATATGTAATGATACATCTATAGGGAATATGTCATTTTTTAAGGCCCCATGCAAACCAATGGGTTCTAGAAGTACATATCAATTACTAATGTCTTGAATTTCATCCCTAGAAAACATTATCTCTACCATACCAATCCTTGGAATATATAATTTTGAAATAATTTCTTTATCCCTTATGAAGGGAAAAAAAATCACTTTATAATATGTGAAGTTCTCTACGGTGTTATGCATATCCTACGAGATATAAAGAGTTATTTAAGGACATAATACCATGATATTCTTTAGTATACGATATTGAATTTTCCAAGACGTGTTATTTGTGTACAAATCCTCAAAATAATATCCATGTCCCACTTAAAGGATGGATATATCCTTTACATCACATGTGAGGTGCACTAAGGTACCATGATAAAACAATGATTGCAAGAATAATATTTTAAGGCATAATGCCATTTTTTTATCCCATCACATAAACCAAGAATTCATAACCATCCTTGCCACACAAACCTACACCAAAAAAAAGATCACTTATAGGCCACATATCACATGTAACACAACATGTGAGGTGGTATAGTGCTTTGCGATCAACCATGATCCATGAAAGCATATTTTGGGTTCAAATACAATAAATGTCATGCTTTACAAATAAACAACACTATGACACTCATCAATCTTATCTTATAACTTAGGCTAGTGGATGCTAGGGAAAATTGTAACGGTCCAAACTTTTATTAAAGTGTATAAACTATGACAAATCTTATTAATTCTCTAAATGAGGAATAAAAAATGTTTGGTGATCTATTTGTAAAAATATTCAAATTTACAAGCATTTTGTTTTATTTTTAGAAACTTTTAGATATTTTTAAACTATTAACCCAATGGTGAAATTTAGCCCCAATATATTCCTTACAACACACATACCACTAATTGGACAATATTCACTACATTATGGCTTTGTGGTGATGGAAGGTGACATGCATGGTTGAGTATGTAAAGCTTGTTTAAAGTCCTAAATTTTTGTTCTTGTCTAAATGGAATATGTTTAAGATATTGAGATTGATTAATGGTTAACATAGAACAAATACTCCCTTAAAAGGGCATGTGTAGTTATTTTGGACCCTATGAAAGGATGATGAGACATAGATTCATTTGCAATTACATTATATATTGGTGCTTATCTTTGAAACAAGATCAACTGATATGAAAATCATTTTCATGACGCCCATATCATAGCAATAGTAAGAGGAAATGCTTTCTAAGATCTAGTAGTAGTTTAGGGCCTTTTTCATGGTTTTGTTAATGGTGTTTCATAATCCACCAACACTACAAGTTCTCCTCAATGTGATGTCCCAATTAGGCCTCACACCAATTGGGATACAAACTCCTTCTATATACCAGCCCGACAACCATTATATGTTTGTTTTCTTCTTGGATATTGAATGAAAAGATAAGCATGAGACCAAATGTAATATGTTAGAAGACCGAGTATGAGAACAAATATTCATCGACAACTTGTAGAGAATGACATAAGAATACAACAAAAACATCATGAGAAATGGCATGCCTTAATTAAGCATCAAATAGATAAAACTAACTAAGACATACACAAAGGAAAAGTGTTAGCAATCAATTTCAAATTAGTTCACAATTAACTGCTAACTAACATTGAATTCAGAGCAAAGCTATAGATCCAACACATAAGATGCATGAAAATGAATCAGTTCATAAACATGTAATCAATGTGTAAACCACATACGTACATAATTGAAATATCGTATAGCCAATATAAGAACATAGGTATGCATGGGAATCAATGCATGAATAGAAAAGATTCAAATTAGTGTTGTTTCCCATTTGAATACATGTACAACAAGCTTGTCAAAATGCAAGAATGGGATGAGAAAATTTGATATCATCTTTAAAAAAGATCACTACCGTCACAGTCGCCCCACCTATAGGCTACCAAGATAAAATGCTTTCATCTCCTCATGCACAAAGTATCAATCCTATTACTAGCCTAGCTTAAGTGCTCAAATATTTTTTCAATGAAGCATGAGGTTACATTGATAGAAATGAAAACGATAATGTTTAAGCTTATCCTGTGACTTTTGGTCTCCCTCGGGACCTTTAAACTTCCAAATTGGCTTTTCATCAACCCAAGAACTTTCAGACTTCCAACATGACTTTACAACTTCTATGTGACTTTTTATATTAGCCCTTTATCCTTTTCCATAATTTTTATATTTTTCATGAATGACAAAATATATTATTTTCAACATGATAATGAGAAACTCCATGCACTTTGGATATTGGAACTTGACAATGTATTTTTTGTGCCACACGGTCACCTTGGCACTCGGTTGACTATTCAACGATTGCCACTTGTCTCGAACAGGTCACAATTCCAATCTTTTAAACCATAAACATAAATCAAAATACAATATGAACATCCTTTAATAGGATATGAATAAATTATTACGAATAATAATTGATTGAGAGAATTAACGTTGAGAAGCAAAGAAAATTTCATAGCATTGAATTTTTTATGTAACGAACTCCTTGGCTCAAATTTCTTTCACCCTTGTGGCATGGTTATCAATGCTACTCATTTGTTGATTTGTGCACAATCTTGGAATGATCTCCAAATGCTTTGTCTTTCTAGTGCATGGTCGTACTCTAATCCTAAAGTTCCTGACTTCTACTTTTATATATTACACTTGTGATTTAGTTTCTTCTTTTCTAGTGTTGTAGTGTTACCTTTTGTCACATATTTTTAATTAATTTCTTCAATGCACTATATTATTTTTTATTCAAATATTCCTTAAAATTCATTTCTACATGCTACTTCATGTGTGATTGTTCAGTATTTGTTAACTAGCAATAGTGGTTTATCTCTTGTGGTGCAATTTAGAGGTAATGTAGTGTGAAACGTGACTTACATTACATTATTGAGCATAACCTTAGATGTTTAGTGCATTTTTTTGTGCCACCAATAGGCATCAACATAGCCTTTCATATTTATATCACACCATCGAACTTAATTTTAAAATTGTAGGTCTGAGAAATACTTTCTTCTACAATCCTATGGCATTGTTCTAACATTGTGCAGTTATATGCAACCTTTATTTATAGTGCATGGTCGCGTGTGACCTCATCATTATGTATCGGCCCACTAAATGTATATTTTAGTGCTTTATCATAGCGCATTTCCATATCTACATATATTTCAATAGAAAAAGTTCACGTAGATTGTGATATATTGTTCCCATCGCAACAAATTGTATTACCCTCCCCTCATTCATTTTTATCAACTTATTTCGATTGTAGTATCTCATAACCTTCATTATTAAGCCTTGTTGTAATATATATTTAGTTCTCCCTGGCTCAACAACCTAGCATATGCCTTGGTGGATTATCTTTTCACATCCGTGTCAAATTGTTTGCATTTATTTGCATAGCCCTTCAACTCATAATTTTGGAATGTGCTTATGAAATGAAAGGATTGAGGAAACTATTTCAAGTGTTAGCACATGGTATAGTGTCAAATATTGGACCATCGAAGAATAAGAGTGCATGTTGTGCTACCACTCATCAAAAACATGAGTGTGGGGCACTGACAGAGTTGATAAGTATAAGGGTTTATGGCTAAAGATTACATCAATTGATTTTCTCAAGGTTCACATGGTAATAAGGGAAAGAACCCTAATTAATCAGAAGAAGAAACCAGCATAATTAGGGAAACAACATTGTTACTCCACGGTAGACCAAGATGTTGTTGTTGTGCCAGGTGTAAAACATCCTTTAACCCATAATCCTCATAAATTAATTCCTCTGTATGGCCGCAACTCAAAACAACTAGTAGATGAACATGTTAAATAACTCATGTTATCCATTAGGAAATAGAATGGTTGTCATCAAGATGTTGTCTATACGTTATTTGCATATAATTTTGAATAAAAATATACAACCCTATATTTTTCTCAACCTGCTCAAAGTATCAAGTCATGGGGCCATATTGAAACTTCCCTCTTGGAAAAATTTGAGGATGAAAAATCTCCAGAGTTATTGGTCATGAAACTATCTAATAGGAAGATGGAAAGTAAGGAAATAAAAAAGTATTTCAATGTAAGGTTTCTTGCAATGAAAAACAAAATTCCCAAAGTTTCCATGCCCATAGAAAACCTTGACATTTCTTATTATGGCAATTATTTTCTTACCAATATTTCCATGTGGGTCAAAAGAGCCCAAGAGACCACCCTCTAGGTGACATTTGATGAAGCTCTAGTTATCCAAGAATACATACTTTACGTTAAGACTAATTCAGAGAACCTAAGTGTTCAAGCTTCATCCTCTCATAAGAGACCCGAAACAGTGTCTAAATCACCTGCAAAAAAGAAGGATCAATCATCCCTTAATATTGAAAGTCATTAAAAGGTCATCAATAAGTTGTTTAATGTAATCATTGACCTAAAAAATAATTTAGCAAAAGGACCATTTAACAGGGAGAAATTTAGATCGCCATTTAGGAAATGACTCCAAAGAAAATATACTCCCCCTAATGAAGGTCAAAGTATTGAACGGTTAGGAAATATATTACCAACATTAATCATAGGAAAACTTTCTACTTCTGATGACAATGAGTTAGAGAAGGCTGAAGATAACAGTGAGGAAGAAGAGGAAAATTAGCCACATTCAACCTTTGGTAATTTTTCAGACCTAATGCACAATGTTTGAA
>APFE030731632.1:96279-114377 GCA_000404065.3 Pinus taeda | reverse complement strand
ATTTTTTAATTCCCATATAAGTTACAATTTTTAATAAAATTGTAACGTAAACAACATCTATGATTTTTTCTTTTATATAATTTAAGGTATGATAACTAACTCCATTAAATTGTCAATTTGACTTTTTGAGTGTGGTCTCTAAGTCAAAATTAACCATTGATCAAGATAGTTGTTGGAGGCTCTGCTCAGACTATTTAGCATGCAAAGCTGGATCTGTTTCTTCAACTTGTCTTGACGATGAACCACATTGGTTGGTTCGAAATGCGTCGAAAAATGTCTATCTACATGTCATTTACGCTGAAGTTACTCTTTCAACTATTATGGATCACATAAGCCTCAATTCAACTAATGCATAATCTATTTGAAGATGATTTTGAGACTATTTCTACAAATCGACGCCCCAATAATACATGTAGCATAAACCTATCTGATAATCAAGATTCCTCTTCTTTAGATATGCGAATAAATTATTAAAAAAAAGGGCTAGCAAATGTACAACAATTTTCTTTTTTACATCTAGATTATGATCCAACTAAATACCTTAAGAAATTAAATTCCAACATTTCCCTTCTTGAGTTACCTTAATTCCTTATAATCCAATAGAAGATTCAACAATATATTGCTAAATATTCTCATAAAATGAGTTTACTCATAGTGGGAATATGGTGAGTTTTCATGTATCTTCCTTTGATCATGTTTAGATCATGCAATGCCCTTCAAATAGGTCTCCTCCATAGAAAACTAAACCACCTCTTTTCTTTCTCAGTTTTGAAATCGTTAATTTAATGTTCATAATTTCATGATTGACTCTGGAGCTTCATCCAAAATTATATGTCTATTTTTTTCAAGGAAATTTATGCTCACATGAAACCATCTAAAGTAAAAATTATGTAGCCTCACAAAACCAATGTCAAGGTTGTTGGAGAATTAACTCATGATCTGATTAGATTATTTTCTAATCACATATTTCATCAAAAAATTGGTATAGTGATTGAAAACATACCAAAGGCTTATGGCTTGTTCTTGCAACAAGATTAGATGCAACACTTAAAAGGATACATGGACATAGATTTGACTCATTTATTGTTACCCTTGAAAGGTGAACCTAAAAATCTTAAAGTTAATAGATAACGCTACATGAAACATGTTTCTACCAATATTAATGGTCCCAATCAACCAAGCATGTTTAATGATTCCTGAACTATTGACTCATTTTTCATAAATGTTTATGATGAAATTTCCCCTTTCACAAATTTACTGTAGCAATCTGAACTCATGTCAGGAAATAAATTGGTGACAACTGACAATATGTTACTTGATGTCAATACTATTAAAATTCATTCATAAAATTAACTCTAATCATTGTATTTTGATGTATCTATGTCAAAAGAGGGTTTTGTTGTAGGATGTTTACTTTTTGACCCAAAAGGTAATAGAATTTGTATTGCTTGTAAATTAGAATTTGAATACACTAATAATATTTAAAAATATGAGGCTCTTATCTAGGGCCATAAAAATGATATTTACCTTGGAATTCAATGCTTGAGGGTCTATGGAAACTCTGAGAATATTTTTAAGCAACTGTGTAGTGTTATGCATTGTATTTCAACTCACTTAAGGAGATATGAAAATGAGGTATGGAATCTGATTTCTAAATTTCGGCTTTTAATATTAGTTATATTTGTATATATCTCACACAAGAAACTAATTTATTAGCCAATATAGTGTCAAAAATAATTCTTGTGAAGGTTTTGAGCCAGACTCTTTTTCTATTGAATTAATTTTTAGACCATCTATCGCGGATAACATTACTAATCGGTGTGTCTTTAATGACAATGTGATGATAATGGATTTCCTTCATTGATAAGATAGTTCCTAGGATGTTTTGATCAATGAAATTACTTATGAAGAGAGTCTTCACAATTTCTCACAAGTACAAGTACAATTTCTAATCTATTGAACATAAACTTGTGAACAAACTTTACTACCAAAAAAAATTGACTTGATTTGTTTTTTCAAGGAATACAAGGACATATTCACTTGCACATATGATGACCCCAGGACCTTTGACCCCAATGAAATGCCAAAATGGGACCCCCATAAAACCACAATGTAATATAATTAAGGAAATTGTAGCACAGTATCTAACTTCCTATCAAAAGTGAACTTAACAATCTTTTGGTATTCAAAATCCTTTTCCCTGTCCACCACACACAATGGGTAACAAACCTAGTTCTAGGTAGGAAAAGGAATGGTGACATTAATCTGTGTTGCCTTTAGAAATTTAAAAAAAACTTATGATAATGATAATTTCCTGGTTCCTCCCATATATTTGATCCCACAATGGGTTTTTTTCTTTAAAATGTTGTCTCTTTTAGATGGCTTTTCAAGCTACCACCAAGTTATGGTAGCTCCTACTCATCATCTTAAAACTACCTCCAGAACTCCAAGTGGAACCTTCGCCTATAGGGCGTTTCCTTTTAGTTTAATCAATGAGTCTGTTGTAATCTATTTATACAATCTCACTAATTATTGAAAAAGGAAACATGACCACTAATCATACCTTATAAATGTATTTGAAAGGTGTAGAAAATTTGGTATGTCATTGAACCCCTAGAAGTCTATTTTTTTTGTAACTAAGGGAAAACAACTTGGATGTGTTTTTTCCAAAAATGGGATAATGATTAATCTTGAAAGAAATCAAGACATTTATAGTATGTCACCTCCCACTTCTAAAAAGCTTATGTAGTCCTTCCTCACAAAGGTCAATTTTTTCAGATCCTTTATCCCTAGTTTCTCTAAAATTATTAAACCACTTGAAGACTTGGTGAAGAATAACTCTAACTTTAAATTGGGGTATCAAGAAAATAAATCATTTTTCATAATCAAATCCTTTATCCCTAGTTTCTCTAAAATTATTAAACCACTTGAAGACTTGGTGAAGAATAACTCTAACTTTAAATTGGGGTATCAAGAAAATAAATCATTTTTCATAATCAAATAAGTTATATTTGAATCTCCTACTTTAATGAGACCATACTTCTCCCCATATTTACACTTTATACTCGTTAATTTAATGCTTCTTACGCTACTATATTTGCACAAAAAAATGAACTTGACCATCAAATTCCTATTTCTTTTATGAACTATTCCTTCAAGGGAAAAAAATTAAATTACTCATCAGTGGGAAAATAAGTACATTTGTCTTTAAATTAGTTAAACGCTTCAAGTCTTACGTGCTGAAATCTAAAACTAATGTTATTATTCCCTACCCAAGTGTAAGAAATATGTTTGTACAAAAGGAGCAAGGTGAGAAAAGGGCACATTGGATGATACTCTTTTAAGAGTATGATATTCAAATAAAACCTACACAATTTTTTAAGGGTCAACGTCTTTGTAAACTTATCGTTGAATTTATTAATTCAACTAATTAGGATCCATGGTCTAATGATGAAGTATATTTATTGGAAAATGAAGTTTGTGTGTGTTTAATGACTCCAATTCATGGTATGCTAGTATCAATTTTTTCGTAATAAATGATATATGTCCAGATCATTTTGAGGAAAATAAAATAAGAGCATTAAATATTAATTCATATCCTTTCCAATTGATAAATAACATTCCCTTCTACAAAAGTTTCGATGGGGTACTACATCCTTGTTTAGAATAGGAGGAATATGAAAAGGTCTGGCAAGAACTCCATTTTGGTCTTGTCAATGGTAATTTTGGTGTAGATACCACTATTCATGAGGTATTAAGAGTTGGGTACTATTGTCCCACATTATTCAAGGATTCGCATGCTCTCGTACCCTACTTTTCCTCTTTTGCATCTAAGTGTCAAAGCTTATTTCAACAATCGGGATTAGACACAAGTGGTCTTATGAAACCTACCTCATTACAACAACATAAATAAATAATAAAAGCAACTGATTATTTTTCAAGATTAGTGGATGCATCCACTTTACAAGAGGTAAATGTTAATCAGGTAATATCATTGCTAGACACTAATATTATGACTCATATTAGTTTTCCAGAATCAATTGTTTTTATAATACATATTATTTTTCTTCTCTTGACTTAGATTATTATGCTTTATAAAAGGGGATTAAAGTCAAATATTTAGTGAACTATTACCCTAGGGGAAATGGACTTGTAAAATATTTTAAAAAAATCATAAAAAACATTAAAAAACCTATGTTTAATCATTAAAAGAATTTTCATACTACTTTTCTTAATGCATTATGGATTGATATGATAACTTCAAAAAATTCCATTAGAAACTGTCCATTTTTCCTTGTTTATGGTAGAGAAGTAGTATTGCCTCCAAAACTATTTTTTCCTTATTTATAGTTGTCTCAAAAGGTAGAGGATGTTGAATGTCCAGGCATGAAAAATATAATTAATTCCCTACTCAAGTTAGAAGAAGAAAGAGAGAAATCTTTGAATATTTTTCACCAACATCATTAAACAATTAAATCCTGGTTAAAATAATCCTTCGACAGAAACTTAGAAGTAGGTGTTCTAGTACTAAAGTGAGATAAAGCACATGGAGAGAAGGGAAAATATACAAAGTTTCAAAAGTTTAGAACTTTTACCATCTATGGTGACTATGACTAGGGGATGGTTTTCACTACCCTTCTACAAGCCCGAACATGCCATTTGTGTCTTGACAAAATATTGGCATATTGAAATGTTTCATGTTATGTTGAAGAGATGGTCCCCCCTATTCGATCCACAGAGAGAGTAGTTGGGGGAAAGACCTATTTGGGTCAGAATGCCTAGACTGCCATTGCAATTCTAGATTGAAGATGCCATTAGATGTATAAGAAATTATCTGGGAGATTTTTTAGAATATGATAAATGATTTTTTGAATCTAGCAATATGGAATATGCTCGCATATTGGTGCGTCTTAATACCAGAGAAGGGATGGTGGAAAGTCTGAAGCTACAATGACAGGGTATCATTAGACTGCATAAATTATACTATGAAGGGGTTCCTTTTAGATGAATGAGTTGTCATGAAGTTGGATAGCTATACAACGATTTCCCCTTTCTTACCAACGATAAGCCAGTAGTTTATTCGATGGAGGAGAAGGAAGGGAATGGAGATGGGTCAATGTCATGCACCAGACACTTCAAAATAGCACGGTTCATTCTCCAAGTGGGTAGGACATTGAAAAAGGGAAAAACCCTTCATCTTCTCAACCTCCATTGTTGTGGATAGCTAGATCTCGTGCAACTGCAACTAGTCCCCATCCATGTACTGATTTCTCTTTCCCATCTCTTGATTCATAGAATTTGAATGATCTTGTTGTATCTTGTCTTCGTCATATTGTTGGGATTCATCTTATATTGCATGTCCCTTGGCCTATGTCCCTGTGGGTTGCCTGGCTCGTTATCCTGCCATTCCTGTAGTATCTCAAGTCATTATGCCGACTAGGGTGGATACCTCATCTGAATCTAACACTAGCCATAGATTTAATATGAGGTCCCTAGCTAAGTACCCCATAGAAGTGGGCCAAGGTATAGGTATATCACCCCTTCTGACAATGCCCAAACCATCCTGAGGTAGACAATCCTATATATCAAAAGCCATGCATAAGGCCAGTATGGATGTTCCTCAAGGAAGACAATTATCACTTCATGGGGTTCTTGGAGCAAGCGAGAACCCAAAACTGATTTCTCGATGAAGTGGATATGCTTTAATTATAGGGGGTTAGCTAGGCCCACAAAAAATCTAGCCTTTAAGATACTTTTAGATTTAGAGAAGGTACATGCGATTTTTCTTCAAGAGACTCTTGCAGAAAGTGGCCATATTATTTTGATTATAGAATATTTTTGACTTAGATGGAAATTTCATGCCTTATTAGTTTAAGGTAGATCTAGTGGAATTGCTATAGGTATAAATTGTAGAACAATGAAGCTTTTAAATGTTTAGGGCAGGGAAGGATATTTAATGGAAGATGGAATTCAAACTTGTAAATGTCTATTGTTTGTGTCATAATCGGGTCGACTTCTGGGAAACAGTCATGAATTATTCATTTATGTGGGAGGATAACATTATAATGGGGGGCGATTTAAATTTATCGATGGGGCATGAAGAATCATGGGGAAATAATGCTCTGGTATATTCCCTCTCAGATTACTTTGTATAGATGTCAGAGAATAATAATATGTTTGACATTCCTGTGGTGCAACTTCAACCGACTTTGAGAAATAGAAGAATTGAGGATGCCATGCTAGCTAGATGGCTCGACCAATTTATCATCAAGGAATATCTAATGGAAAAATTTGAATTGATTAGGAAATGGATTGGGTTGGGAGTAATATCAGATCATTTGCCTATCTATCTAAATATTTCTGGTTTATCCACAAAACCAAGGGCCCCCTTTAGTTTTAATTCCTCTTGGTTAAAGGATGAAGCCTGTCATCATATTGTTAAAGAAACATGGTAGGAAAGATCATTGATTGAAGGTCAGTTGGTGTTTTAATATTTTTTTGGAAACCTTAAGCATCTAATGAAGAGGAAAATAGAGTGGGCCAAGAAAAAAGAGAAAGAAGGATGAAGAATCTCTCAAGATCATAGAAGTTGAACTAGCTCGACTAGGAGACACGGATAGAGGAGGATTTCCATCTGCTAAAGAAAATTCATAGGTTGTTAAACTTGAATCAAAGATACTGAGGATATGAAAATAAAGAGAAGAAATGTGGAGGCTCGAGACTAGAGCTATATGGCTTCAAGTGGGTGATGATAATAGAAAATTTTTGCAACACTTTGCATAAGGTCAGAAGGCTATCAAGACTATTTTTCCATTGGAGGACGAGGAGGCCTCAACAACACAACCTTCCAGTAGGTTAACGAATTTGGGCATCTCTCATTTTGGGCAATTCTTTAAAGCCCCCCAGGAGGCCTCTCTAGCATAAATTATTAAGGTCGTTAGTCTCTTTCCCTGATTTTTAGATCAGGAGGTAGTTGAGGACCTAAAGAGACTAATATCTTTGGGAGAACTAGAGCTAGTACTTAAATGGTTTAAGAAAGTTAAGTGGCCAAGCCCAGAGGGTTGGCCTATGGAATTTTATTTGAATTTATTTCAACTGTTAGGAAAAGATCTTCTCAAGGTAATATAATATTGTTGAATGAATGGAAGAATCTATGAAGCACTCAATGCATCTTTTATTGCCTTAATTATCAAATCAGATAAGTGTTGTACTTTTAATGACTTCAGATCTATTTCCCTTTGTAATTTCATATCTAATGTTATTGTGAAAATTATTTCAAACCTCATCAAGCCTATTTTATCTCAGCATATATCACAAGAGCAATTTTCCTTCTTAGAAAATCAACAGATCCATGAAGCTATAAGGATTTCTTTGTTAAGATTACACTCATTGAAGATTAAGAACATCAAGGGTATGATTTTTAAAATAGACCTATCTAAGGAATTTTAGAGGACCAGCTTGTTGTACCTGAGGATGTCACTAACTCATCTTGGTTTCCCTCATGACTTTGTTAATTATATAATGTGTTGTATCTCCTATGTATCTTATGGCATCCTCATGAATGGATCAACATCAAATTTCTTCCATGTTGAATGTGGAATGAGGCAGGGATGCCGTTTATCACCATTACTTGTCTTATTGGTTATGGAAGGATTGAATATATTGATCACTAAAGAGAGGAATGAGGGAAGAATCAAAGGTGTTAAAATAGTAGAAAATATAATTTTATCTCATTTACTATTTGTAGATGATGTCTTCATATTCTTGAATGGAACTATCGGTGATTCAACCATGTTCAATGCTACTATTTCATTATTTTGTAAAGCTACAAGGATGGTAAGCAATCAAGAGAAGTCTACTTTGATTCCTATGGGGTGCTCACATTATGAAATAGATTATGCAGCACATAGATTTCGTTATAGACTCATAGCATTTGAAGGTAGTCTCAAATATCTGGGTTTTCGTCTCAAACAAAATAACTACAAAATAACTGACTAAATATGATTGGTAGCTAAGGTTGAAAGAAGAGTAAACAGTGGGCATCATCATTGGTTATCCAGTGTGGGTCACCTAGTTCTAATCAAATCAACGTTGGAGGAAATCCCTATATATTGGATGTCCCTAACATGGATCCTCAAAGGAATATTATCTAGAATCCAATAGTTGTGTTTTTTTTTTTGTTTGGTGAGGGAACAAGGAAGGTAGATATTTTTCATGGGTTAGATGGGATAACATTTCTCTACCCAAGAAATAGGGAGGATGGGGGATGAAGAATCTTGTATGTTTTTCTAAATCCCTTGCAGCAAAATCGGGATGGTATGTTCTCACTACAAATAGTTTATGGACTGAGGTGGTTGTCACAAAATACACTAGCCCACAACATATTGATGAATGGATCAGAAGGCAAAACTAGAACAAAATTGACATATCAACAATTTGGTGATCTGTTTTGAACTCGATTGAATACATCTGAGAAGCTTTGGCATGGATTGTAGGATCAAGTGGAAAGGTTCGAGTTGGAATGGATGCATGGTCTGGGAGTGTAAATCCTCACATCCTTCACCATAAGCTCATCTAATTCCTAGAGACATCTGGTATAAGGACTCTAAATGAAATCGCATATCCAAAAATATCCTCTATCTTCAGACATGTTTGGAAATCTGCACTAAATCTTCGGATTCCTGTGATATGGAATCATGAATGGACATGATATATTAATGCATTATCAAAAGATTACGTAAGGATTGAAGATAAATATGATGAATTAGTGTAAGTCATTTCTCAACATGGAAAATATTCTCCAAAAGAAAGATATCTATTTATCTACGTTGATCATGAATTGCAAAATTCTGTCTAGTGGTGGCATCCGCTATGATTAATATAAACCTTTTGTTTATGTCAACCATATAAGCCTTTCATTTATATCAACCATATTTACTATGTAATTATGCTCATATTTTATTATCTCTGAATCTCCTTAACTCATACAAAATGTGATAAATAAAGAATAATGAATATAAAAAAATATTTATTCGACTCCACAATATCCTCACGTTGTTCTCTAGAATACCTTCATATCATTCTATCCAAAATGACCATCACAGAATTTGATAATAAAGAAACAAGAATAATAAATAGCCAAGGATGTTTATTCGACTCCACTTAGACCCCACAAGTTCCTCAATTTTACTCTGTATAATAGCTTCATATCATTGATCCCCAAATAAGCATCATGAATATATCAATCAATAGAAGTTGATAACCTTTGAATCATAACGAATGGAAAATCCTCTGATGATATGTGGGTTTTCTACAGCTATGATTTTTCCCACATTTAACTCTTCATTGATTATTTATGAATAACCTACACCTTATATCAGTCAGAATTGCCATGCTATGATAATTAAAATTTTCTTGACATCACTAGGAATAATCAATGAATATTATACAGACAACTTAGCTTCTGTTGCATCTAAATAATAGCAAGAAGAGTGGATGGACCGATCGAATGCATCTGTGAATGGAATAGACACGAGGTTGAGGGTTAGAGATGGACAAATGGCATTAACAACTCAGTATGTAGCATGTAAACTCAAGTAACTGAAAAATGAGACCTTTTGTCAATCAAATGGTTAATTAAAGCGATTGGAAATGGACTTAGAGAAAAATACTCTGCAAACATACAAATTAGTTTTGAATTTTAAAGTTTTGAATTTTTTTAATCTCAATTTCAATATAAACCGCGTCTTAGGCATAATTATTTACTTATACTGATTTTTATGTTAGGGGTTTCTCTATAGTCTTTTAACATTTTAAAGATTAAACCATACAATTGTTTTAATAAAGCATATTAATATTATTCTTGGTAATATTTATATCAAAGAGGAAATTTTATATAAAAATAAATAAAAAATTGTCTAATAATAATATTTTTAAATAAATTTATCAAATAAATTTAGTGAATTGTTATTTTTATTTTATATTAACAGATCATTTTTAGCCAAGATATTGAATATTAAGAAGACACATTTATTATTAATTAATTTATAAATGAGGTCAAAAATATAATTTAATCTTATCCATTAAATAATATTTGTATAGTGTAGTATTAATATTAATTTAAAACCTTATAATTTAAGTATATCAATTAAATTATTAAATTTACATATAAACAATGGAATCCAAATGTAGTAATATAAAGATTGAAATTTAAAATAACAACAACTTAACTAAATAATCAAATAATTTTAAATTCAAAAATAAAATTTTCTTAAGGAATTGCCCATGGATAAACCCAACATAGCTAGATATAATTAAAATTAATATAATGGTAAGACCATCTTCATATAATGGAAAGCAATTAATAATACATATATATTTCATAATTTAAAATGAAGACAAATCCTAAATCCAAAAAAAACATTAACATTGTCTCATGTCATAATAATCTATTTTAAATGTACTTAACCAAAATCTGATGCATAAAGCCATACATTTTCATTCAAGATTATAATCCATAACAATCAATAACAATCTGGACAAGTAATCAAAAAATATATATATCAAACTCTCATATATATATACTTATATACTCTCCTCCTCTTTGCATAATGCTAAATGAAAATATCTAGACTAAAACAAAAAGAAATATGCTTTATTTAATCACTTTTTTAATACTTAGATGCTGTCACAGCAATGTTATTATACCCCGAACTCTCCATCTCCTCCAATATGTGATAATGAGCAATGTTATTATTCCCCGAACTCTCCATCTCCTCCAATATGTGATAAGGAAGGAATTAGGAATAATGAATACCGAATAATATTTATTCGTCTCCACAAGTTCCTCAAATTTGTGTAGAATACCTTCATATCAATGTACCCAAAATAAGCAACACGAATATAATGAATAGAGGTTGATAATCTTCAAATCATACAGATTTGAAAGTAAAAGACTAATGATATATGGGTTTCCCATCATTATGATTTTTCCCTCATTTAATTCTCCGTTGCTCATTTATGGATAACCTAGACCTTCTGCCATTCAGAATTGTCATGCTATGATAATTCAAACTTAGTCTTGACCTCAGTTGCAGTAATCACTGAATATTATACGGACGACTTAGTTTCTCTTGCGTCTCAATAATAACATGAATAACAGGCGATGGACCGGTGGAATATACCGGAGTTTGACCAATGATATTAACGCAGTTATTATTATTATCTAATTATAAAATCAAAGTTAAAGTTATGTTAAACATTAATTTAGTTTATCAATTTAGTTTATCATTTTTTTTATTTGTGGGATAAGGGAAATTTATCAATTTAGTTTATCATTTTTTTTATTTGTGGGATAAGGGACT
This sequence comes from Pinus taeda, assembly GCA_000404065.3. Classification (NCBI taxonomy): domain Eukaryota; kingdom Viridiplantae; phylum Streptophyta; class Pinopsida; order Pinales; family Pinaceae; genus Pinus; species Pinus taeda. The sequence goes on along the minus strand of APFE030731632.1, from coordinate 103,014 downwards.
TATTTTTGTTTAGCTATTTTATTGCTATGTTTATGAAGGCATACATAATCTATTTCTGTAGTTTTGAACTTTTGATTTCTTAAGAGGAAATAGATTTTCCTAATTATTCGACTGACTCAAACTGTAAACTCCATAAATGACAGATAAAACTTTTTCTCAATCAAAATATTAACCGAGGCAGTTGAAGATAAACTTAGATGAAAAATATTTTGGCGATGTAAGATCTTGATAATATAAATCATTTTAAAAAATTGAAATTCTTAAAATCTTTAATAAATTATTATTTTATTATGATTAAATCATGGCTCCTTTATGTAAAAATATTTATAATTTGAAATATGTAATTTTTATTTATTTATACATATTTAAATATATAATAAAAATTTTAAATAATTTATTATTTCAAATTATTTAATAAATTGATTAATAACATTTAAAATAATTTATTTTAAGAACTTAGTTATGATATTATTGTCCATTTTCATACTTTAATTAAAAAATTTTCTTTTTCATCCTAAAGAGTAAACATATGGTTTATTGTATTGTAAATTCATTATAAATTATATGATAATTATTTCAAAATTAATTATATATTTTAAATTAAAACACACGAAAATAATGGTAAATTAATATTACGTCACAATTTTGCAAACGTTTTATAGAATTTCCAAAGGAAGAATGATTACCCATAAATTTTTTTCCCTCTCATTGAACAAATAAAATTAACTTATAAACGCCATTTATGGGAAGTCATAAAAACGTACTTATATTTTATTATAAAGTAATTTACTTGATAGATACTGATAATTATAATACACTAAGTGCCTTTTACAAAATTCTAAAGGAAGAATGACTACACAGAAAATTTGCTTTTACCATTAAAAAATTAAAATTGTCTTAGAAACGTGAAGCCATAAAAGGTTAGTACCCATTTCCTATTTTAAAAATAATCTACTCCATAGATATTGGTAATTACAATAAAATAATCTACTTGATAGATATTGATAGTTATAATATATAGATTGTGTAGAGTAAGGAAACGAGCATTATATTAAAACATTAAAACAATTCAATACATAATTTTCCATTTTCCTGATAGTGAATAGCAATTGAATACACAATTTTCCACTTCCCTGATAGTGAATAGCACTCTCACGTGAAATCGAATTATTATATTAGCATTAGTCGTTTTCTAAGTTAACTAAAGTTTTATTTTATATTGGATAAATAATGGTCATTGAGTCTTAGAAGTGTATGAAATAATTTTCTTCGTCACTAAAATTTTTGTTCATTTTATTTGGCCTCTATCTAGATAGTTTTTTTAAAATCTTTTTATAATTTCTTATTTCAAAAGATTTATGTTATTATTTCTTATTTCAAAAGATTTATGTTATTATTTCTTATTTCAAAAGATTTATGTTATTAGTAATTTTCCAAACTTTTTTATAGTCTTTTTTAATTTCTTACGTCAAAAAAAATTATGTTTTATGTTATTAGTATTTTTTCAACCTAAAATAATATGGACATTAATCCCTTAACATTAAATGCTTGGTTTAGAAACGTTTTTTTCCATAATATATATGTCATCCTTAATTGAAATTACAGTTTAAAGTTGGGTGGAGTGTGAAGATAAGACCATCAGAGAACTTTATTTAAACATTAAGCTATCTAAAGTTTTATCTGAATGCCATGGACATCATCCTTATTGCAAGCTACCAACTAAAGTTTTATGTCAACTGTGAAGGGGAAGCCCGCTCCTCTGGACCAACGCTGCGCTGGATAATTTTTTGACAGTATAAAGAAGCCTTATTGGCAACGGAGCAGTTGGTACTGATCTCTCCCTCGATAGCCGCTAAAACATCCAGCAGGCCCATTTTAAGCATTCCCAAAATGAAGTTCTGGAAAAACGGGGAATTGTTAGATGCAAAACTGTTCACAATGTCTTCAGTATCGGTGGCATCCGTGTAGAGACCCTCGTCAGAGGTGAAAAGCCCTTCGTTGTTCTGCAGGTCGACATAGTACTTGTTGTCGAAAACATTTGGAGTTATGAGATCCAGCATTGTTGGTTGACACTCTCATTAACGAGTGGGCATATCGAATAACGAGTGCTGGCAAAAGTGATGTTTAAAGTTGGATCTACAATTGTGCCTCATGTGGTGATGTTTACCATGTATATATGAGCTAATTTGTATGCATGAGCTCTATTGGATGTTTATCCGGTATATATGAGTTAATTTATATGCCTGAACTATATTTGGATTTGGGTTTGAGGAGTTTCGATTGTAAAATAAAGGAGCGGATATCATTTGATTGGGAGAGAATATTCTTAGTTTAATATATCAATCATAATAATTATGAAAGAGTTTTTAGTTTCAAATCAAAGGAAATAAAAAAATAAGACATAACTAGCTTAGATCTATTAAATGTTAGCCCAATTAATAATCAATTTAGATCCATTTTAACCAAAGGCTTCCTCTTGGCACTTGATAGATCTGGGGTTAAGAAGGATGTAGGATGGTTATATAATATATGTGTCTCTTTCTTTTTCACTCTCTCTATCTCACCCCCCGAACATATACACAAGAGAGAGAGAAAGAGAGTGATGGAGAGTGATGGGGGAAATAGAGGGAGGTCGAAGAGAGAGGGAGAGAGAGACAAGGAAGAGAGAGAGGAGGGGAGAGAGCAAAGGAGAGAGGGAGTAAAGACAAAAGACATAGAGAAGTAGAGGTGCAGACAGAGAGAGAGAGAGAGTGAGTGATAAGAGAGATATAGGGAGAGAATGTGAAGAGAGAGAGAGACAAAGATATTGGGGAGAGAGAGAAGGAGAGAGAGAGGGAAATAGTGACATAACTGGAGCGAAGAGAGAGTGAAAGATTGATGAAGGGGAGAGGGGGAGGGACTTAGGAGAGAAAGAGAGACAGAGAAAGGAAGAGAAAGAGGAACATAGAGAGAGAAGGAGAGAGAGATAGAGTTGGAGGGGGAGAGTGGGAGGGAAGAAGAAAGACATAGAGGGACAAAGGTGGAAATAGAGAGGGAGTGACAAGGGAGATGGAGAGAGAGTGAAGGAGAGAGGAGAGGGAGCGAAGAGCAATAGAGAGTGAAAAAAGGCAAAGCAAGAGAGAGGGAGAGGAAAAGGGAGGGAGAGAGATAGATAGATAGGGAGAGAGAGAGAAAAAAAGAGACACACAAATATACAAATATAGATATTACATAATATTATATAACCAACCTAGATCCAAAAAAGAGGATTTCACCTCAAGAGATTTGATCCCTTTCGGAGCTTGATAGATACTCCATTCAGATAGATCTAGGCTCATTATTAATTCAGCCAACATTTAAATATTTACATTCATCCCATTTATATTATTTTCAAATTTTTATATATTACTTTTAACTTTTTATTTATTATTTTGAAGCCACATTTAAAATTGTTTACATACTTACAATACACCTACACATCTATCTTATCAAGGTAATTTATTTTAATACTTTCCTATCATATTAGTCTATTTCATAATTTCTCTAATAAATCTATAATTGATTATATTAAATATCATTATTAGATTATCTAATAATTATTTCACAAATAATTATGTATAAATTAAATTAAAAGTTTAGATAAAATGATAATATTATAATTTATTAAAAACTAAAATAAACTTACACAAACATTTACATCTTAGTTGATAGATATTGATGATTATAATATATAAAGCCCCTTTTACAATATATAAAGAGCCTTTCACAAAATTTCTAAAGGAAAATTGATATCACATAGGAATTTTTTTTTTCTGATTAAGAAAATAAAATGATCTTACAAACGCTCATTCTCTATTATAAGATAGTTCACTTCATATAAATGGATAATTATAGTATATAAAGTGTGTATAGAAAGAAAACGAACAACATCTTAAAACATTTCAATATATAATTTTCCTCATAGTGAATAGCAGTCTTATATAAAATTAAGATCAACCTTGCTCGAAAGTACAATTTAAAGTTGTGGGTGGACTGTGAAGATGACACGATCACAGAACTTTATTTAAAAATGAAGATATCTAAATTTCTATGTGAAGGCCATGAACATCATGATCCTTCATTGCAACCTACCAACTAAAAGACGAAGACAGCATGATCCTTTATTGCAAATCTACCAATGAAAGTTTTATGTGAACAGTGAAGATGGAGAACGCTCCTCTGGACCAACGATGGGCTCGATAATTTGTTGATAGTATAAAGAAGCATTATTGACAACGGAGCAGTTGGTACGTATCTCTCCCTCTGTTCCCGTTAAAACGTCCAGTTGCCCCATTTTAAGCATTCCCAGAATGAAGTTCTGGAAGAACAGGGTCTGGTTAGCTGCGAAACTGTTCACAATGTCTTCAGAATCGGTGGAATCCGTGTACAGACTCGCGTCGGAGGTGAAAAGTCCTTCGCCGTTCTGCAAGTCGACGTAATAATTGTTGTCGAAAACATTTGGAGTAATAAGATCCAAGTTTGTTGCGTTGACAGTGTCATTAACCACTGGACATATTGAATAAAGAGTGCTTGCAAAAGTGGTGTTTAAAGTTGAATCCACAATTGTGTCTCCTGTGGTGAGGTTATATAATCGGTTGTCGAAGGAGGTGCAGTGACCGAGACCAATTGTGTGCCCACCTGAAACATTGCATGTTATTAAGTAACCATAATAATCTCATTTTTTATTTTTGAAATTCACCTTCCAGATCCATTATATTGAGAAAAAAACTCATCTTCAAGGTCTATCACATTGAGTTTAATAAACAATTTTTTTGTTTTGGTTTGTTTGTTAAGTTGTATTATTTTTCAGGGTGGGTTTGTGGCTTGAGAAACCTTGATGTAGGGGTCTTTTAAGTCACTTTGACTAGGCTACAACAATTTTAAGCTGATTGCATTTTAGCATGTTCAGTGCAACAGTCTTGCTTTTTGAGTCACTCTGACTAGGCCAGGACAACTCTAAGCTGACTTGATTTTAGCATGTGTAGTGCAACATCTCCTCTAAGTCTTGCTTTCTAAGTCACTCTGATTGGACTACACCCGTCCTAAGTTGACTGGATTTTAGCATGTCTAACCCAACAATCTCCTTAAAATTTAATGGGCCATGCAAAAGAAAGCCATCCTCAACCAACTGTGCTAATAAAACTTACATAATTTAATAAAATTTTGATTTTTTTTATAATTAAAAAAAAAAAAAACATATTTTCAACTGCCAAACTCACTGCAAAAATAACTGTATCACATAAATCAACATCTTCTCTTCTATATTACAGATTAAATTAACATTCCAAAATCTTCTCTAACTAAGGTACGCAACATGGGATTGAAATTGTCAATTGAAATAACATGCATTGTCATAATTTTGAAGCTATATGGTGTATCTTCCACAATCAGATGAAGAAGAGTCAATTGTTGAACCTTATTACCTGCCATAAGTTTAGATTCTATGATATTACAAAGCTCAATGAAGGATGCCCTAACATTTTTACTACGTATGTCATCAGAGGGATATTGGAAATCCGGAATCTGAGTAAGGATACAGGATGTAATTGTATGGCCATTCTTGTGTTTATTACATATTTCAGAATTTGTCATAAGTCAAGTTAATAGGTTCATTTCTCTTGATAGTCAGATTTAGAAATATTTACAAACTCTGCAATCTACATAAATGAAGTATCACTAGAATAAAAGCTAAAGAGTCGAAAAATCAAACCTGAAAGGGCTACCAAATATGTCAAATTCAATCCCTTGGAATCAAAATGGGTCTCCAGCGTCGTTAAGTTTGAAACTGGACTTGGTAAATTGTCATCAACGACCGTTGAATTGGCGTAGTCAAGGCTATCTCTGCGCCCAAGCGGTACTGGATAATCCGGACCTCCCGCCTTCAAAATGACAACTTGTATCAATCCAATTGTAATTTTCCATCAGAGACAGCAGAACCATAAAAATAATGCCACAAAAGTATCGTGGTACCTACCGTAGCGACGGAACCACGAGCAGCCAAAGTCACAATATCCGCGCACGATACAACACCGCTGCAGTTGGCTTCTACAGCGGCCTTGATTTCGTTGATTATCGCGATGGCGCTGGCTCTCAGTGTGAGGTTTGGAGTATCCTCCAGTTCACCGGGATCGCTTGATGTTCCTGTCAGCAACAGAGATGCATCGCAACCCTTTCCCGAAAAGAGCAACAATATTAGATTCATAGCATTTAGAAAACTGTAACATGTAAAGGGGCGCAATATTCGAACACTCAACCCTTGTAATTCAGAATTCATATTCAGATTCCAGGTTTTACAACTATGGGAAAGTTTAAGAATATACTAGATGGTTTTAAGATATCTTGCGTGGTTTTATGTATAACGAATGTTTTAAACCTTCGCGATATTTTTGCCTAAAAACTATTGCTGATATTTTTGCCTCAAAAAAACTGTTCTTTCTTTATTCGATGGGTGATAATAATAATGAATAATTAGGGTTTTAGGTGTATAGGGTCGATTAGAAATAAAGATACATGCCCATCTTCCAAATTAGGATAAATGCATAATTTGAAAATCTGCAATCTATCTGGAACCAATAGATATAAACATGTACAAATTTAACATAACTTTGTATAGATATTTACAATAAAGTTAACATGTATAAATTTTCTTATAATCTTTTCAATAGATATAAACATGTATAAAAAAAATCCAATACATATAAAGATGTATAAATTTTG
>APFE030731632.1:74829-87415 GCA_000404065.3 Pinus taeda | reverse complement strand
CATAGCATCGGAAGTTCATCAAGGTACAAAGGTAAGAAATATTCTGATCTCCCTAAGACTATTATAAGGGAGGATTAAAAAGTGTGTGGCAAGGGAAGCACTAGGATGAATCAAGGCTACATTAACATGGAAGATAAATAAACAATTTAAATACTAGGTTGACATAGAGTTATTTGATTGGAAACAAAAATAACAAAGTGCCCCACAAGGAAATTGATTCCTACAAGAGGTAAAAGGTGTGTAGACACTTTTATAAGAGGTGGGGGTGATAGTTAATGCAAAGTCAGGCTGACGTTTAATGAGAGAACCTTCGTTAGCCAGAGTCTTTCACCTAGATAAAATTATTTATGCACATCTTTGGGGAAAATGGGATGATGTTTATCGAGGATGACATGCAAACAAGGTTACATAGAGCATGCATAGGTTGAAAATATCAAATATGGAAGCAGCAGTGGATCAATGTGCCGCAAGTGATTGGGGCTTATGCCTAACATAAAGGATCTAGAGACAAAGGGCATAACCCATAGTCGATTGCAGATTCACTAAATCTTGTGAATGGAGGAAAATATACGACTCAAGGACTTGGGGCAAGATTATGAGGTAAATGGCTAATATTATAATTAGTCCCACATGTTTGTTTTACAAAAGAAAGTTGAGCCTATGGTGGTTCTGCCCAATTCTTGGGCATATCCATGTGTTCATATTATAAATATTTTTTTCTATAGTGTTTCTTGATAAAGGATTGCATTGGAAAACCAAACCCATACAAGGCTTCGACTATGTTAAATCACCCACATACAAAATAACAATTGTGTTTATTTAAAACGGAGTAAACTATACCTTTATGAATCCTCCCACTTGGTTTTAAATGAGTATTTAGAAGGGGTTTGTTTCCCTTGGTGGGGCCTGGAGGAAGTGCCTTTTGACTGCAATTTGGGCCATGTGGTAATTCAAAGCCGATATATTGGCACAACCATTGTTTTCCCAGCATCATGATGTAATTATTTTCATTATTGAGTTAATAAATAAACATTTTGGCAGTATTCAAGAAAGAGTGCTAGAGTATTACAATACCTCTTTCCATATTATGAAAAATTGTTAGTGGTTAAAGTCCACATGTTGGACCTTCCCTAAAAGTCTCCTAAAAATATCTACGATAAAGTTGTTAAAAATATTAGCATAATGGAAGACAAGGATTGTGTTAATCACTTAGCAGGAGAGAAACGCTAAGTGGGGAAAAAGAAGAATAAAGCACAAAGTGAGAGAAAGATGTGCTTTAATGTAAAATAAAATAATATTTCTTAAAAAAAACAAAAAGGCTTATGGAAAGGCTAATAGACCTTAAAGAAGGACACTGCTAAAAAAATGGTAGGAAGAAATCTACAAAATAAATTACTTAAGAACCAAAGAGGTTGTTGATTTCTAACACCATGAAAATGATAGCTCAGGGGGAACTGTTGGTGAAATTTCATGGTTGGGTGGAATGTGCTCTATTCTTGACTATTCCCTAAACAAATTTCTATTGGTAAATTAAATTTTGTCTAACTCTTATTATTTATTATGATGATAGTGAGATTAAATTCTATTTAACTATTATTGATGATTTAAAGGTGTTCAATAATATTTATGGAAGAATAGTGGAGACTATGCATACTTATGATTATCATACTTATTATGAGTTTTGCTTGCACAAATTTCTATTCTACTGTATCTTATTGTTACATTAGGACATGTTTATAATTTATAATGAAGATGGATGCTCTAAGTAAAATTAAATGAATGATTGTTAGATGTATTGATACGTTAACCTTTTATAAGTATATTATTGAGAAATATGGGTAGAGTAATAGTATAGTGTAGATGTTGCATGTTAGTTATAAATTGCACGCCAGATAATTCACTACCTCCAAATATATTCAACTCGATAATTAATTAGGAAAATGGGCTATCATTAGTTTATGTAAATGGATTCATTAAAAATAAAATAAAATATGCATGCATAGAATGAATATAGATTACTAAATTAAATAATATTATTATCTAGGATGGAAGAAAACAGAATGAATGCACGAATAGAATGGAAGGATTAGATTGAGAAATTGCATTCATGTACTTAGATGTCTATTTATTAAGTAGATCCAATGGAATGATTATTATTTAAAAACATACAGCTAAACTAAGAAGAATCCATTCTCGAAAAATGGCTTGACTAGTGTGAAATATATTAGTAGTTATTTCCTCTGTTTGTAAGTCTAGCCAAATATCACGAGTTGACTAACATAGAAACTACATCTTTAGAATGGTAAAAGTTTGAAATACTTCTTTCATCTATCATTATAGAATGATACTAAATGGATCAATATTGTTAAGAGGATAACTTCCTTTGATTATATCTCTATATGATTACCGAAGCATGATAATTCCATACATATACTAGACAACAGGAAATAGGGCTATATATATATATATATATATATAATACATATACATATACATACATACATACATACATATAAGGGTCGAAGGAATAACTATAGTAAGTAATTGTAACTAAATTAATTTGACATGTAAGGAAACATGGAATACATTATGTATTCCAGTAAACTAATCTACAAATTATTTTGACTGGGTGTTCAATTACAATGAGTGTTTAACATGCATACCCATAATAAATTTATGCAGATATACTTAAGAGAATTATAATTTTCATCTTAAGTACAAATATCCAAGGAATTGAAATAATATATTAGAGAGTGTAAAAGTTAAATAAATATAAGAAAATTGGCAAAAGGGTTTTTCATTAAGAAAATCCTAGATGAAGTTTCAACATTTTTCATAATGAAAATATAGAAGGAAACAACTTTTATAAATAGGTAGGACCTAGTGCTTCATTGGAGAACAAAAGTTGTCATAGTAATAAACATAAAAAATAGGGATATACTACTAATTATCTAGATTTCTATTGTGAGAAAAAACACCATGCAGAGGGAGAAACTCTATGCAATATATAAGAAAATTTGTCTTGTAACTATTGGTCCATGAACTTCCACCACGAAATAAATAGAAATAGAAATTCTAACTACTTTGTCATATATCCGTATACATGATAGGGGAAATGTGAAGTAAAGAGTAAATGAACAAATGGATCCATTAACCAAACTCATGTCTTCGATGTTAAAAAATAAATAGTTTGAATATTATCTTCTATTACACAATTTAATGACTGAGTGGAGTTAATAAATTATAAAACCCCATAGATGAATATAATTGTTTACGCATTGGTAAGCCATTAATGGCTTTAATAAGTTGTGTTCGTACAAAACATCAAAATCTTGATAGGGTTGAAACAAAAGAAACCCCGAGGAAACAAACCAAGAAGAACAACATGTGGCCATTTCTAAGGCTTTTGGATGAAGGAAGAAATTTTCTACTCTTTTAATTTTCTAAAAATTAAAAGAGGTTGTGCCCAAATACTTTAAGGGGTCACCGGGGAGGTCACCTGTAAAAGTTGAGATGCAAAGAAAACCCAGCTAAATTACTTATAATTATTTTTGAAAGACTAACAAAACAAGAACTCAGGAACTTAAAGCGATGAAGCTAAACTACTTTTGACTATAGTTCTAGCTAAACCCTTAATGTAACTAGATGGTGTTTTAGTAAGGAGTGAGTAATTTCATAAGACTATGACCCTTACTCTAAAAATTAAACAAAAAGAATGGAGATTATATTCTTACTCAGAATGGTCAAAGACTTTCACACATAAATGAGGATTTTTGAATGGTACGAGACTTATATTTCTTTCAAATGGAGCTCATCAACGATGATAAATGGTTTTAGAAAGGAAAAGGATTTCTAGCTTTTTCTAGACATAGAGTTGATGTAGTCGAACTGTCACAACTAGAAAACTAGGGTACTATGTTATTTGGAAGAATAAAGTACAAATTAAAGGAAAATTCTTCAAACATATAACATATATTTACAAAGTTGATACTAAAATGAATAATAATTTTTTTACCTAAGAATTATCTAAGCTTCTCAAGCTCTTCATTTTAATCGTCCTAGTGAATGAGATGAAAAATCCATATACAAGTTATTACATTAGTGCCACTGCACAAATGGGATGAAAGACATAATTTTTTTCTCATAGCAAATAAAACCAATTGGAAAGGACAGGCCAATACAAACAAAGACTTAAATTATTGGAATGAATGCAAAAAAAAATTGTATGATACCCAAGGAACCCTCTAAGGGGCATTTGTAAAAACCTCAAGGATAAATTTACACCAAAACTATTATAGTCGAAACAGGTGGCATGTTGCTCTAGTCCCTAGAGGAAACAAAATGAAAAACAAAGATTTTAAAAAGGTAGGGTTAGTTATTGATAAACATTATCCATTGTTGACTCTTAGATATTAGAGTTAGATCTCAACTGTATAAAAGGTGCACAATTTTCCACTCCATGTGAAGTTCACATGTCAAGCCATGACATGGCCTTCCTCCATTAATTCAAGAACATCAATATCCAAACCAACAATAAAACCTATCCTACAGACATAATCTCTAAGTGTGATACCAAAGTATAAAGGTAATACAGAGGTAGTTACATTTTATAAGTAAAGGTCTAATCATGCACCATTATAAATGGATATAATATATGATGTGCAAAGGTGTAATACTTAGCAAAATTGAGTAGGTAGTGGTGTCATTATTTATTAAAAACTCAAAACTCATATGGTGCAATTGTGATTCAAATGGAATTATAGTCATATATGTAATGATACCCACATTGTATAATGGAGGCTTAGAAGTATTTTTCTCTTCCATATTTGAATCCCTTATTGAGATTATTTTCCAAGAGTAAGGCCTAATGGGGATATCGTTGTAAATTAAATACATTCACTACCATACCAACAAGTGTTGATTGAAACCCAAAGAAATAACAATAGTTTCAAAGAGACACTATAATGAAAGTCAATTAGAGACTCAACGCACTTAAGTGAATAAAATAACAAAACTAACTTGAATAATGTACATGGAAAGGAAATAAAACAAGAGCTCTCCAAATAGAAGAGGCAATGAATTAGTTACTAGAATAATCTAGATGACTATAAATAGAAGAAAGATGAGGTGAGGTATGTTACATTTAAGGATGAATAATATAATTGGAATTGGAGCAATAACATATCATCTAGAACATATATTCAAAAATGGGTTATTGATGTAAGATGGAGGAGGATTCTAGATAGGTTAAGAAACAATGGTGAATGAAAATATGAAACCGAATCAACCATTTGAAACATTTTTGAGATCAACTCTCAAATAAAGTGTCACCTTAAGATATTGACTAAAATAAAAATTGACATGGAACATTTAAGTGAATTCTATGTTAAATTAATAAAGAAGGTGTACAATAGTTTATTTTTAGTGTCCTATTACATGGGGCTTTTGATACCAAAACTTTTGTCTCGTGGGTGTTTAGTGTCATATAATATGGGAGGTCTAGTAGGGAAATTTTAGCCTAATATGGATTACCACATCATAGAGAAGAATCCCTAAAAATCCTTCGAGGTCTTTTCATAGGGACCTTAACATAATTAAAAATGATTTTATTTTCTTTTAGAGAGCTACATAAGAATGTGGCAATCCATAATGATTTCCTTGTAAACCAATTATATAATGAAAGCATTCATGATATCTTAAATAATATTCCTATTTTTTTTATCAATTTAATCTTTGTTTATTAATAAACCCTCCTGAGATATGATTCCAAGTAAAATTGTCCTTCCTATATTTTGTATTTGGGAGAGTTAATAACCAAAACATAGGGTCGTTGATTCCACAAGGATCACATAGTTTTAATTCCAAGAAAATTCTTACTAACATGAAATGATTGCTTGTAAAACATACTAGCAAGCCTAGATGGGTTTTGAGGTGAGGTGTATGTTGGAAGTATTGATTCCATGTGTTGTTGTGTGTTGTCATTGTGAGTTCCCAAGCGTCAATATAGAAGAAATTTCCTATATATAAGTTGTAGTCGTGATCTAGACATGTCGTAGCCAGTGATTTACATACCATAAATATGTAACCATTGAGATCGATAAAATACAGTGTGTGTGATTTATGTGTCTAATTTTTCTTTGTGATCATCTCTCTCGATTTTTATGATGGTATCACCATTGACACTCTCATGAAAGGGAATGAGATCACGCAATTTTAGTCATAAGACTCCTGTGTACATAGATTAGTTTAATGCAGTGTTTGATCTATTGCTTATGAGAATATTTTATTTTTGTGTGGATTGTGGATAGTTGCATGCAAAGGATAATTTCAAAGAAGCAATGGTTATTTTGTTGTGTGAAGTTTCGTTATGGACATTTTTTTTGTAAAAGAAGATGAGATCTGCTTGTGAAGAAGCTCGATCAACACAGATTTGGTTTGATCTAGTGTGGATGTAAAATTGAGAGTAATGTATACATGTTCTAAATGGTTGTTCTCGAGATTATGAGATGGTGCAACATGTACAATTGCGACATGTAGGTGGAATGATGACATTTCTCATTCTATATTTGAATTAATAAAATATTGTGGTATTCTTTATCCAGAGATTGACATCCAAACACTATAGATCTAATGGAAAATACCAATATGAAAGTTATTAATCTACAGAGATAAATAAATTGCAATCACTTATTTTGTCTTTGTACATTTTGGAGATTGGTTTTTTTGTTATTATTTCTTATAAAAAAGGTTGGTGGCTCTTAAAATAGAAGCCTTGATATCTAAAACATCAATACTTGTGTGTTTTTATTGATTATGAAAAGGTTTGTTGGTTCTTAAATTAGAAGCCCCGGTGTCTAGACAATATTTTCTTGTGTGTTTGTAAGGTCAAGTTGTTTGGTCAACTTCTGAACACATTTAGTATCTATACCTCCATCCTAGCATTGACACATAGCCCAAAGAAAAAAATCTTACATATGGTGACTGGTTCATAGCATGGTTCATTACTTGATGGTTCTTATTGTGGAATTCACGACGTGCTGAGGTGTGAATATATTTGATCTTGAAAAGTTCGTAAATGATGGCCAAAGGAGGTTATGTTTTAAATGGAGGTCAACAGATAGCTCAAAGATGTGGTGTTGAAAGAGTGGTGTTTCAGAGATTATAGAGTGGATGTGATGGTTGACGAAGAACAATCAAACATAGATTATCTGTGTTATTTTAATATGTGTTTTCAATTTTTTCCATATAAGAATTAAGGGAGGGTATTGGAAGTAATTCTTCCATGTGTTGTTGTGAATTTTCTTATGAGTTCCCAAGTGTCAATCTAGAAGAAGTTGTTTCCTATGTATCAGTTGCAGTTAGTATCTAGATGTGTTATAGCCAATGATCTATATACTATCAATATATAATGATTGATATCAATAAAATATAGTGTGTGTGATTTGTGTTTCTAATTGTTCTCTTATAATCTCTCTCAATCTTTCTAACATGATGAAAAGGAACGGATACCTTATTTTTACCAAATATTATAAGTACCAATTATTGTGACATTTATTATACCCTTTGTTATGTCTAGTTGATTATGTTGCGCACAATATTTGACATACATATAAGGAATCTACTTTAGAATTTTTGTTTTCATAAACTACTTGAAACTTTAGTCAAGTTTATCAAACCTATTACTTAGGAATTCGAATATCATTTATTATTTGGATCTCACTATCAAATATATGCTCGTTTAAGTTACTTTTTTGGACACTTTTATGATTTACTAATAAATTTGGTATCCAACTACTCTTTCCTAATATCTTCCAAACAAAAAACTCACCAAAACAAACCTTCCCATATTTATAATTGAGAACTTATCAATCTTTACTTCCAACATATTGATGGTTGCAATAAATCACTAATTGCACATCATCTCATACTAACATTTCATTGATATGGAAGCTTTATTAGAAGACTTCTTACTTTCATCCTCTTAATCATTTAAATTAAAAAGGAAATTTAAATTTCATCAAAAATCCATTAAGCTTATGGATAACGTAAAATATTTTTTAAACAATATCCAAAATGTCTCTAAAGGTAATCCAACGAATTTCTAACTTTAACCCAAATTCCTGAGTCACAAAAGCAAAACTATATCTAAACCATGAAAAAATGCATATTTCAAACTTAATTTCCTTTAATTAAAAACTCCATTCAGTAAAATAAAATAAAATGATACTAGACCATATTAGGGAATTAAAGAGAAATAAGTAAGACATAAACCAATTTCCTCTTCGCTCTTATTAAATTTATCAAATTGTACTTTCTTGTATAGTTCAAATTTTAATCACTTAAAAATATCTTATAAAAAAATATAGTTAATTACAATTTTACTACCATAATTCATTGTGTTATAAATCTCTTTATTAAGGTAGATAAATTTTTGTCGCTGGAATTGTTCATAAATAGAAGAAGATCTGCATATTGAAAATTTTTGGTTTACATTTGGGAACCAGAGTCAAGGTCTCGATGATGGAACTGGATTGTGGTTCCATAAGGTCGACCAAAATCTTTCAATATCTTTCAATATATAGATATTCCTTCACTTACAAACTAACCTTTTTATTTCCTTCACTTACAAACTAACCTTTTTATTTTTTAAATATCATTTAATATGAAAAAGTTACTATTTTGCTTTTCAAACAATAAAAATATTATTAAATTATAATAAATAAAAATAACTATAAAAAAAATAGAAAGAGACAAGCCACCATGAAAACCTATGTCCATATCCAGAAATAGAGAAGCCAACATCAAATAAAAGCTTCAAATGTGGAGCACCGCCATTAGTACAATTAGGGCCAATCTGTTAGGGTTGGCAAGAGGAACATTTTATTAAAAGATAATCCACATGTTCAGACTTATGAAATTAGGACGACTGGTCAATGAACTTGATCGTGATGAATGCAACATAGGAGCATCGCATTATTATGCTGGTAAATTGTTATTTAATCATATAAAGAAATACAACATATCTACGCATAAGATCTCGTTGAAATTTTCTTAGTTTCCTAGATGTTAAACGGACTAGCGAGACAACACCACCACTAAAAGACAATTGAATGCAACATAGGAGCATCGCATTATTATGCTGGTAAATTGTTATTTAATCATATAAAGAAATACAACACATCTACACATAAGATCTCGTTGAAATTTTCTTAGTTTCCTAGATGTTAAACGGACTAGCGACTAGCGAGACAACACCACGACTCAAAGACAATTGAATGCAACATAGGAGCATCGCATTATTATGCTGGTAAATTTTTATTTAATCATATAAAGAAATACAACATATCTACGCATAACATCTGGTTGAAATTTTCTTAGTTTCCTAGATGTTAAACGGACTAGCGAGACAACACCACCCACTAAAAGCAACATAGAAAGTTTTGATGATTCGCAGATCAACACCACCCACAGAAAATAAAAAAATTAATAACATACCAATCATTAACAAAAAAGAGTTAACTTATAAAATATAAAATTCAATATATAATATATTAACAAATATATCTTGTAAAAATTACAGTATATTATTATATTAAATAATATATAAAATCGATGTATATAAATAAATAATAAAGTTTAGAATCACGAACCTTAACCATGCATGATTTAAAGGTAATGACAATGATAAGTATTGGAAACACAACCTTCCTGACCAATCTGAATGCATTTTCTCCCACAGCTACATTATTAAATACGGAACAAACGTGGGCTGAGAATCTCGTTGCAGAGATTGGCTACGAACCAGTAAAACCAATTTGATTGGTGTAATCCGAATGCAGATTCTCCCACAGCTAGATTATTAAACACGGAACAAACGTGGGCTGAGAATCTCGTTGCAGAGTTTGGCTTCGAACCAATAAAACCAATTTGATTCGTGTAATCCGAATGCATTTTCTCCCACAGCTACATTATTAAATACGGAACAAACGTGGGCAGAGAATCTCGTTCAGAGATTGGCTACGAAAATGTAAAACCAATTTGAATGGTGTAATCCGAATGCATTTTCTCCCACAGCTAGATTATTAAACACGAAACAAACGTGGGTTGATAAATTATTATTTAATCATATAAAGAAATAGAACATATTTACTCATAAGATCTCGTTGAAATTTTCTTAGTTTCCTAGATGTTAAACGGACTAGCGGGACAACACCACCCGTTCAAAGCAATATAGAAAGTTTTGATGACTCGCAGATCAACACCAGAAAACTAGAAAATGAATAACATACCAATCATTAAAAAAAACAAAGTTAACTTATAAATATAAATTCATATATAATATATAACAAATAAATCTTATAAAATTACAGTATATTATTATATTAATAATATATAAATCGATGTATATAAAATAAATAATAAAGGTTAGAATCACGAACCTTAACCTTCAAGCATGCATGATTTAAAGGTAATGAAATTGATAAGTATTGGAAACACAACCTTCCTGACCAATATCCTAAACAATTTACATTATTGGTGTAATCCTAATGCATTTTCTCCCACAGCTACATTATTAAATACGGAAGGAATCTCATTGCAGAGTCAAACCAATTTGATTGGTGTAATCCAAATGCCTGTTGTCTCACAATTAGATTTTTAGTATAATTAGGGTTAATTTGGCTAACCAGCTTGTCATAGGGCATTAAATGCTCTGGTACATGCATATTCTATAACAAAATAACTCACAGCCTTTAATGGCTACATAAGTTAAAAATAAAAGCTGTGCGTTATTTTGTATTATAACAAAATAACACACAGCCTTTAATGGCTACATAAGTTAAAAATAAAAGCTGTGTGTTATTTTGTTATAGAGCATGGATGTAACAGGACATTTAATGCCCTATGACACGCTGGTTAACCCTTGTCCAATCTGTTAAGGGAGACAAGAGGAACATGTTATTAAAAAATAATCCACATGATCAGACTTATCAAATTACGACTGGTGAACGAACTTGATCGTGATGAGAGGCTGGTCAACTGGCACCGTCGAAAATTAAAAGACAATTGAATGCAACATAGGAGCATCGTATTATTATGCTGGTAAATTATTGTTTAATCATATAAAGAAATACAACATATTTACGCATAAGAGCTCGTTGAAATTTTCTTAGTTTCCAAGATATTAAACGGACTCGCGGGACAACACCACCCACAGAAAATTAAAAAATGAATAACATACTAATCATTAAAAAAAACAAAGTCAACTTATAACATAGAAAGTTTTGACGACTAGCAGATCAACACCACCTGGCACCCACAGAAAATTAAAAAATGAATAACATACCAATCATTAAAAAACACAAAGTTAACTTGTAACATATAAATTCATATATAATATATAACAAATAAATCATGTAAAAATTACAGTATATTATTATATTAAATAATATATAAAATCGATGTATATGAAATAAATAATAAAGGTTAGAATCACGAACCTTAACCTTCAAGCATGATGACTTAGGTAATGACATTGATAAGTATTGGAAACACAACCTTCCTGACCAATATGCTAAACAATTTACATTACTGGTGTCATTCGAATGCATTTTCTCCCACAGCTACATTATTAAATACGGAACAAACGTAGGCTGAGAATCTCGTTGCAGAGTTTGGCTACGAACCAGTCAAACCAATTTGATTGGTGTAATTCGAATGCATTTTCTCCCACAGCTAGATTATTAAACACAAAACAAACGTAGGCTGCGAATCTTGTTGCAGAATCAAACCAACTTGATTAGTGTAATCCGAATGCTTTTTGTCCCACGGCTACATTATTAAATACGGAACAAACGTAGCTTCGAATCTCGTTGCAGAGTTTGGCTACGAACCAGTCAAACCAATTTGATTGGTGTAATCCGAATGCATTTTCTCCCACAGCTACATTATTAAATACGGAACAAACGTAGGCTGCGAATCTTGTTGCAGAGTTTGGCTACGAAACAGTAAAACCAATAGGAGGATAAGCAGTTGAATCTTTATGTGAAGTCATGAATGTTTTTTCATAGTAATTTTCAAAAGTATAAGCAATTGAACCTACATGTGAAATCGTGAATCTTTATTCATAGTAATTATTGAAAGTAGGTTGTTGGAAATTTCTCTTGTCAATATAAATGGAAATATAATTTCAAATGAAAGGTGCATGGACATAAATCGTTTTCGCGCTCTACAAATATTGGTTATATTTAGAAAAAATTTGGCAAGTATTTTTATAAGTCTAAGTTATAGTTGTTAAACTTCAAAACTTTAATTATTTTAGACATTTTTAATGGTGCTGAATCTATTGTCACCATCAAAAACATGATTTAAACATTGTCTTTACAAAAAAAATTTAATTTTTTTTTTATTGATTCTGTTGATTAATTATTATATATATTAAAATATATGTTAGAAATTATGTTTATATGAAAGAATGAATTTACAATGAAACTTATAATGAAAAATGGTATGATATAAGAGGTATTTTTGAGATAATGGTGGTAGTGAGAGGATTTCCTATATGTGGTAGTTATGGTATGCATTTAAA
>APFE030731632.1:40820-74116 GCA_000404065.3 Pinus taeda | reverse complement strand
ATTTTTATCTTCAATTATATATTTATTAATTAAATTTGAAGATGAAATTTTGAATTATAGTTGAAAATATAAATAATTGTAGTTGTGAACAGAAGATAGGAAGCTAGTTCGAATCGTTTCAAGAAACCGTTGGAGGCAGAAACAGAGAAGATAAGCACAAAAAAGTCGGAAAACATAAAATCTCATGAATAGGAAGAGAATCATGAGGCAATCAGAAGACAGAAGAGAACATGAGATAGTAGTCAAAGAGCTGAGCACAAGACTGTGACAGGACTTTGTAAACCCAGGTCAAACATTGATCCAGTAGGATCTCGAGACACCAAGGGGATGGATAAAGACTCAAAATTCAAAATGGAAAAAAGGAGAAGTTGATGGCACTAGTTGATAAGTCTCGTCTTCCTGATCGTGATGGCATGAACGGTTTGTCAATCTGAGCTCGTATGCAAAAGATAGAGCTCTTCAAAGTTTGGTATGGCAGGGGAAAGATGAGGCCCACAGTGCGCCACATGGCATCCTAGTTGGCACATGGGACCCACATGGTAGCCCATTAAACACTAACACATCGTAGCCCATCATTAGCCTCCTAAACCTACACAAGGAAACATTTTGGTTGTAATTGAAAAATCAAATCAAAAGGAAAATTAACCGAAATCTAAATATATTATATATATATATATATATATATATATATAATATATATAAGATCAAAACCATATCATAATATGGTAAAAGTCATAACCATATGCTATACATATTAAACCACCATATCAAAAAGGGTTATAACATGAACCATAATATAACCCACGTTACCATGCCAACCCATATATGGCACATAAACCAAACAAAGCCCAACGCAGATTATGGTTGAACCAATGTATCATGGTAAACAAGATATGGTAAGATACACATGGCTTGGGGGCAGTCATGTGGTGGTCCGGCTGCCCCACATAAAGCTTCAACGTACAACCTAAGTTTAAGAAAGGATGTCGTAGGTTGGGGTGGGTAAGTGCGGTCCTGTGGAGTACGGACCCACTCCCTAATCAAAGACAAACAAATATGTATTTTATATATTATGGCAGATGATTTATTAAAGCTGGTAAATGGTTTTGTAGAAATGGGTTTTGATAAATATAACACATAACCATATTATGGCTAAGTCCAGCCAGAATTATTTAAACTCATTTTTTTACCATTTGCAAGGGAGAGATCAACGGGCATGGATTTTGAGACCAGGTGGCAGAACCCTCAGTAGCTGAGAAACATTGGTGGAACCTTCCTTGAGTAGCATTTTGCAGGAAGGTGATTTTGGCCCAGACTCGGAATTATGCAAGTTTTATATGGATTTTGCACCTCTCGACAACAAGAATCCATTGGTGGTGTTAGTTTATACAACAAAGCTCTCCAATTATTGGGCACTTTTTACCATGGAGGTATAATGCTCCATTTTGTAAATTGATGAATGTAACTTCTTTTGATGCCATTTTTAATGAATGAAGGCCTCCCCTTTCATCGCATAGGGCCCGGAGATGTAGTCTAGGAGGGACAAACTCTGTTATCAAGTAATTGTCTTCTTTTCTTCTCATGTTATCCTTCTTCTTTCTCTCACATGTGGACATTTAAGGTTTCTCTTTGGTTAAGCTACAAAATGCATATGTGATTCTTTTAATGCATCTATAAACAAACGATAACCTGGATCAAGTGGTTAAGCTACAAAAATGCATATGTGATTCTTTCAATTGCATGTTTGTATGCTAATGAGAAACATGCTCCGAAGAAGCGAAGGGGAGTTACAGCCTTTCGATCCTAAGGCAGGATGTGCACATCGAAGAAGGAACATGGCAGATGAGGAGGCTCGATATGATGAAGAGAGGAATTTCCACAAGATTTCTTACATAATGGCAGTTTGTGTTGGGCAGTTATTCTCGAGGCTTCAAATGGTGAAAGCAATGCAAGAAAACTTAATAATTGGATTAGGTAGATTGAGATCTATTGCAGGATTCAACAAATCATGGAGGATGAAGCAAAGATCCAGTTGGCGTCTTTGCGATTAACTAACACTGCTCTAATTTGGTGGGAAAGAAAAGTGAAAAGCAGCAAGAATTTTGGTAATATTTATTCCTCTTGGACTAATTTGATTTCTGCATTAAAGGCACAATTTTACCCATTGGGTTACATGCAAAAAGCTTTAATGAACTGACAATATTTAAGGCAAGGCAAAGGTCAAGATGTTCAAAGTTTTACAGAAGAATTTAGGAAGCAAGCACTAAAGTTGGGTATTGCACTTGATATACCTGAAATTGTAACTAAATACATTGGATCGTTACATAATTATATTAGGCATTCATTATTATTGTTTGAACCACCCACCAATGATGTGGCTAGTGTGAAGGCCATTCGTATTGAGAACATGGGCAAATATGACAAATATGACCAATCAAAGAGAACCGTAGTAGCCAAGAGAAGGGGAGCAAAACCCTCTTGTACACATTATGGGAAAGATGGGCATGATGAAGGAAGTTGCATCCTGAGCTAAGACCTTAAAGGAATTACAAAAGGGGGAAACGGAACGATGCCGCCACAATCCAACAAAGCGAAGATTTTGAGCCAGAGGAAGATGGTAAAGTCATAGCTACGAGATTTGCATGAGGTAGGCCCATTGACTTTGGGTCTGACTACAGTGACGAGACGAAGTTCACAACCTTTGGGATCACGGTAGCAGGATTGTTATGAAACCAACCCACAAAAAGATAGAAATGATAGATCAATGCCTTAGAATTTAGCCTCTTTGAGGGGCCAACCTCCTTTACATTACATAAATGAACAATTCTTGGATGATACAAATGACAATACCTCCTTTCTATATAAAGGAATCTAAGGTGTCATAATATAATTAGAGCTGACATAACACTAATAATGTAAGGGCACAATAATAACAATAGTGGCCTTCTATGGGGCACAATAGTAACAATATGGGGACTACATATAATAAGGGGGTTGTACTAATAACAATAAGGGGTTACACTAGTAATATAGGGGCCTAACATGCCCTCTCCTTCAAAAAGTGTTGTCCTCAATTCTTGAGTAGCTCATGATGCTTCTGTAGAATATTCTTGTCCTCCCATGTGGAATCTTCAGTGGGTAAGTTCTTCCACTTGATGAGATTCTCTGAAATTGATTGATTTCGTAGCTGTTGGGTTCTTGTTTCTATGACTGCTCCAGGTTCCAATATGATTTTTCCTTCCTCTTCAAGTTCTGGCAATATTGTTTGAATTGGGATATTCTGCAAATTTTGAATGAGTGGCCTTCATCCTTCTTCCATTCATCCCTTGCTTTTTTTATCCAATCTAGTTGGATAATAGAAATAGCACAAAACAATGCTCCCACATCCTCATCCTTTCTTGAGAGTGCATCTGCAACAAAATTTTGCTTCCCTTTTCTATAGATGATGTCAAACTCATAACCCAATATATTTGTGACCCAAATTTTCTATTCTTCTATAGATAATATTTGTTCTAAAAAGTATTTAAGACTATCATGATCCATTTTTACCTTGAATTTTATTCCCATTCGGTAAGGTAGCCATTTCTTAAGTGCATGTAGTGTTTCCAACATTTCCTTCTCATAAATAGCTTACTTGAGATGTAGCAATAAAAATACCTAATCACCTAGATCAAAACATTTTTCACTACAATGTTGATCTACCTGTTGTTTCATTCGATTTTGCACCAAAGTGTCGTTATCCTTTAAAAGTTGGAGAACTTGTTGTTGATGCTCGATGTAATATTTCACTGCCTAAGCCTTTTTCTTCTTGATATGTAAGTATATCTTGAGAGTTTGATGAGTGGTAATTTCTTCCAATGCTTTACAAGATATGGTCGGATTCAATTCTTGATGCTTGATGTGATCTTTCACTTCTTGAACATTTTTCTTCTTGAGATGTCCTTCTATCTTGATAATTTGAGGAGTGGTAATTTCGTCCAATGCATTACAAGATATGGTTGGATTTATTTCTTCTTTATTGATGTGATCTTTCACTTCTTGAACCTTTTTTTCTTGACATGTCCTTCTATCTTGAGTTGAGGAGTGGTAATTATTTCCAATGCTTTACGAGATATGGTTGGATTCATTTCTTCTTTCTCCGGGGTTGGTTCCTGGTGTATATACTCTTCTTTTGATGTTTCTTGATCCTTTTCTTTCTCCTCTTCATAATCTATCTAAAATAATTTCTTCTTAGCACACTTATGACCTTTAGTGCATTTGCTATCACAATTGTAACAAAGCCCTTTTTTTCTTTTCTCTTCCAATTGTTGTGGTGTAACTCTTGTAGGTTGTGGAAGGCTAGGAGAAACAACACTTCCATTATTATAGTTGTGAGGGGTAAACTTCCTTGTTGCTGTAATTTTACTTTCCACTATGTAACAAAGCTCTTTTACTCTTTCAAATTGTTGTGGTGTTTCTCTAAAGAAGGTGTTGCTCTTTGTATCCTCATAATGTGCTATCATTTCCTCTGTGAAAATTGACCACGTAACAATTTGTTTACGAGAACAAAGCCCTTTATACCATAAAAATTTATCCGGTTCTAAATATGAAGATGCAATACATACCTTTTGTAATAGTGGTACACCATGTAGATCAAAATATTGCTCCATTTGAAGTATCATATTTACCAGATCCTTGCCATCAAACTTCCTCATCTTGCTTTTTCTTGATTTTAGGAGCTCGATATTGAAATGACTGTAACATTGTTCTTTTGGATCATTAAGTTCTGAAATTTTGACCTGTAGCAGCCCTCTACATCCCCTTTCCACTACAACTAGTCTAATCCAAATTGGATTCTCCAAGGAAGAGTTATGAACAATCTCCTAAGATGACTTGATTATAGACCTTTCCAGAAGAGCTAAATTGTATGAAGTGCCACGTGTCACTGTTTCGACCTCTGGCTCTGAAAAATATATACAAGAAACTAAAGTTTGTCTTCATTTTGTACCTTCTTACAAAATTTCAATTTGATGATCAGAGAGAAAGTTATGACCATTTTCCTAAGTAACCTATTTGGAATGTAACTCAGGAGTCTGCAAAAAGACGAACTTCCTCAGATCATATCTCCACAATATAGAGCAAAAAGCTCTAAAATTTAGACCCAAGGTTTAGTGTGATTTCATCTCAAATGGGGTTTCTTTTTCACTTCTAAAACGTTGCAGAAAAAAGTTATAGCGAAAATGCCACGATGACCTATTTCGAGCAGCAAAACACTAGAATCCAAAGCTCTAATACCAAATGTTATGAAACCAGCTCACAAAATGATAGAAAAGATAGATCAATGCCTAAGGGTTTAGCCTCTTTGAGGGGGAAACGTCATTAACATTACATAAATGAACAATTCTTGGATGATACAAATGACAAGACCTACTTTCTATATATAGGAATCTAAGGAGTCATAATACAATCAGAGCTGACATAACAATAATAATGTAAGGGCACAATAATAACAATAGTGGCCTTCTATGGGGCACAATAGTAACAATATGGGGACTACATGGGTAAAAAAATATAATAAGGGGGTTCTACTAATAACAATAAGGGTTTACACTAGTAATATAGGGGCCTAACAAGGACCCATTGATTTAGGGTTTGATTCTAGCCATGAATCAAGAATTTCAACCAATATAACAAAAAGGACACTTCCATCAGCAAAACTTGAAGAGATCAACCACTGCCTTCAAGTAGAGAATGTTGATCTAAGGAGGCTTCTGCAGGAGATAGGGGATGAAAAGCAAAGATTACTATGCTAGTTGCAATCCATGGAGTGAAGTTATCATGACGTAAAAAGAAATTCTCCAATTTCATATGAATTTCATGATGATGAGTTTGCTACTTTTGAAAAACATACTACAGGGATTGGATCCAAGCTGATGAAGAAAATGGGACATCAAGGAAAGGGCCTCGGTAGCCAAGGCCAAGGCATCATAAACCCCATCAAAGTTAAGGAGTTGCCGCATTATGCATGACTCAGATACATCCAAAAGGAGATGGGGAAAACTCTGATATGGCTAGTAACTAGCCAACAATAGATGATGAAATTCTTTCCTCACAATCCAGTGATAGTGAAGGCTCCATGAACACCTTTCGAAAGGAACACCAAGGAGAAGTGCTCCAAGACAGTCCCAGAGGTTTGTAGGAGAAAGAATCACTGTAGTCATTGTAACAAAGAGGAACACTAGCAAACCACATGTTTGATGCTTCATGCTTTGGAACCATTGCCAGAAAAGCTGAAAGATGAATATGTGCAACCGATACAACCACCTCATCCATGATGGTCTGCTTTACTGAGTTTGTTTTCTTAAGTGTAATAACTTGTTATGGCCACCATTGTAAATCATTTGTTGCATTTTAGTGTAAAAGTGATGAGATGTTTCCATCACTTGGTCAACAACAATGATGTATGGTCATGTTTGAGTTGTATTTTGAGTTGCATGTTAAACTATGAAAATGATGTTTGGCCTTATGAATGTAAATCATGGGTTGTATTGATGAGGTGTTCTCCGTCACTTGTTGGAGCAACCATGATAAGTCGGCCTTGTTGTCATAGCTAGGGTATTGTGTCCATATTATTGTAAATTTGACCACCGAGTGTGATAAACTCGTGGCAAGTACGGGTCATTAATTTTACCACCGAGTGTGATAAACTCGTGGCAAGTATGGGTCATTAGTTTGGTCATGTTATTTGTAAAAACAATGTACTACAGGTTGCAGAGGTAGCAGGTGCCAGTTCGTCGCTTAAGGGTCCGAAGGACAAAGGTGAAGGAGATATAAGCGAGACCTTTTGAGGGTGCTTGTGATGGAGACATGGTATAGAAGAAGTTACAGAGTATCTTTCATACTTTTGGAGGACCAAAACCTCCTCAGTGGGAAGGATTGATCCAAGAGGATCTCAAGACACCAACGGGATGGATAAAGGCTTGAAATTCAAAATGGTAGAGAGGAGAAGTTGATGGCATCAGTTGAGAAGGCTCATCTTCCTAATCGTGATGGTGTGAATGGTTTGTCAATCTGAGCTCATATGCAAAAGATAGAGCTCTTTAAAGTTTGGTATGGCAGGGGAAAAATGGGGCCCACAGTGCGCCACATGGCATCCCAGTTAGCACGTGGGGCCCACATGGAAGCCCATAATTACCCTCCCAAACCTACACAAGAAAACATTGTGGTTATAATAGAAAAATCAAATCAAAAGGAAGAATAACCAAAATCTAAAATATATATATAAAGATCAAAACCATATCATAATATGGTAAAAGTCATAAAAATATACTATACATATTAAACCACCATGTCAAAAAGACTTATAACATGAACCATAATATATCCAATGTAACCATGCCAACCCATGTATGGCACATAAATCGAGCAAAGCCCAACGCAGATTATGGTTGAACCAACATATCATGGTAAACAAGATATGGTAAGATACACATGGCTTGGGAGGAGCCACGTGGTGGTCCCGGCACCTCACATAAAGCTTGAATGTATAGCCTAAGTTGAAAAAAGGATGCCATAGGTTGGGGTGGCTAAGTGCAGTCCCATGGAGTATGGCCCCACTCCCCAATGAAAGACAAACAAATATATATTTTATATATTATGGCATACGGTTTATTAAAGTTGATAAATGGTTATGTAAAAATGGATTTTGATAAATATAACCCATAACCATATTATGGCTAAGTCCGCCCAAAATTATTTAAACTCATTTTTTTACCATTTTCAAGGGAGAGATCAATAGGTACGATTTTTGAGACCAGGTGGTGGAACCCTGAGCAGCTAAGAAACACTGGTGGAACCTTGCTTGAGCAACATTTTGCAGGAAGTTGATTTTGGCCAATACTCAGAATTGGGCAAGTTTTATATGGATTTTACACCTCTCGATGATGGGAATCCATCGGTGGTTTTAGTTTCTGCAACAGAGATCTCCAATTTTTGGGTACTTTTCACGATGAAGGTATAATGCTCCATTTTGTAAATTGATGAATGTAACTTCTTTTGATGCCATTTTTAATCAATGAAGGCCTCCCCATTGATTGAGAAGGGCTCGGAGACATAGTCCAGGAGGGATGAACTTTGTTATCAAGTTCTGATCTTCTTGTCTTCTCATGCTCTCCTTCTTCTTTCTCTCACATGTGCACATTTAAAGTTTCTCTTTGGTTAAGCTACAAATTGTATATATGATTCTTTTAATGCATCTATAAACAAAAGATAACATGGATCAACCATTAAACCCAAGGTTGTTTTAAATGATCTAGCGCTATAGGTGCACAGGGATCACATGGCGGCATATGTAGTTATATGGCCAACGGAGAAGGCTTTGCATGCATGGATAAGAAACCACTGGGAAACCAAATGGGGATATAAACCTTCACCTTGGGTCCAAAAGATTCTTTATAGTGTTGTTCGCAAACCTAGAGGACAAAGATAGATTGTTTGAAGGAGGATCATATTTCGAAGCTGCTAAAAGCCTCTACATGTGACCATGGGTGATGAATTTTGTCTCAGAATGAGAAACATTCACATTAGTATCGTTATGGATAAGACTCTACTCCCAACCTTTAGATTATTGGCTTCCAGAATCATTAAAAGCCATAGGCGATAAATTAGTTCATTTTAGAAAAATATGAGATGCTACTCTGCGAGGAAAATACACCTCCTTCCCCCGCATATGTGTAGTAATGGACCCATCGGGAGCACTTCTGGATGAAATCATTCTAGAAGTATATGATGAGGAATGGGTGCAGGTGGTGAACAATTAACATGTCCCATTCAGATGTCGTAAATTTCATGAACATAGGCACCTCTTCAAAGACTGCCCACTAAACAAACTGGAGGAAAATATGAAAACTAACACAGGCAAGGACGTTGCAGGCTTTACCAAGGTGGGAGGCAAAGGGAAGGGAAGAAAAAAGTACTGAAAAAAAACTAACGAGGATAAGCAACCAATTCAGAATAGTTTCAATATTTTAGAAGAAGAAGGTGGGAATAATGAAATGAACCAGGAAACAGAGGATAATCCTGTAGAGAAGGAAAAAGATGCTAACATGGAGGATATACCTAAGAAAAACAAACCAAAGGAGGATTTTCCAAGCACTATGGAACTTGGTAGGGAACATGAGATGACCCTAGGTGAAGTTGGTACGGAGGACCATGAACTACAAGAGATTCTTGAGAGGGAGAATCTCAATCTGGAAAAGTTCCTGGAGCAGGGAACCATGAAAGGGGTTGATTCTCTACCAGAAGAGGAGTTTGACAAAGTGCAACAACTCTTCCTCTTGAGATCTCAAGCAAAGGGTTTTGGAGTCAAAAGGAACCATGGTAGTTGGGAAATAGAGGGATAAAACCAATGGTGGTAACATCAATACACTCTTCTAAGAATCGAGGTAGGAAAAGAGGAAGGAAGGGATAGAATGAGTTGTTGACAGAGTGTGGGAAGCTCATGATTAACTAAGGCAAGATGAAAGATCTTACCAGTTACTCATTTACAAACATTTCATAATGAAGCTTAGAACCTCGAACATTAGGGTTCTAGGAAGTAAAAGAAAACAAATAAATCTTAGCAATAGATTAAAAGAAGAAAAACCAGATATGGTGTTTATCTAGGAAACAAAATGTTCAATAGATAAAATCAGAGAGATACATAGAAAATGGCTCATTAAGTATGAATATCTTGAAGTTAAAGAAAACAACATAGTAAGAGGGATTCTCAATCTTTGGAATCCCCAGGCATTCAGGAACTACCTTTCGATGGTGAGCCAATCTTTTGGAGATAAGGAAATCTCTATGATAAAAAATGTCTATGGTCCTGAAAAACTTGAAAACAAACTCAAGCTTCTCACCTCACTAGAGGAGCTGAGAGAGAGACATCTTGCTATGCCCTGGATTCTGGGAGGGGATGTTAATATGATCAGATCTCTTACAGAAAAGAAAGGCAGGACCATAATACTAGGCAGAGACTCCATTGCCTTCCAGAACTTCCTAAATGACATGAGGCTAGTGGACACGGAGGCAATAAATGGTACCTTCACCTGGAACAATAAGAGGGGAGGGGCTTCTCAAGTTGCCTCTAAACTAGGCAGATTCATAATCTCAGAGGACCTCCTTCTCAGTAGCCTTGACTTGATCGCATTAATCCTTCCTTTTGGAGGCCCAGAGCACTGGCATATCTAGATTGAAGCTTCTTTTATAGGCACTCTAAGGAACAGACCTTTCAGGTTTGAAAATTTTTGGATCACTCACCCTGAATTCATCTGTAATATTGGAAAATGGTGGGTGGAAGACATGGTTGTTCAAGGCATGAAGATGTTCCTACTACAACAGAGATTGAAACACATCGAACCCAGGCTTAAAGAATGGAACAAAAATGAGTTTGCCAATATTTTCAAAGCAAAAAGAGAAGTTGAACAGAAACTACAGGGAATTAACCAGATCCTCATCATAGATGGCTTTACCAAGGAAAGGAAAATGCAAGCTGACTCTTTTCAACAGGAATGGGAAAATAGATGCCAGCAAGAGGAGATATTTTGGAGACAGAAATCGAGATTATAATGGATTAAAGAAGGGGAAAATAAATACAAATTTTTTTCACAAGTCAATCATGGCTCGCGGGGCACATAACATGACTTTAAAAATTAGAGATACTTAACGGAAAGAGCTTTACACCCACAATGAAATGGAATTTGCTCTCGTACAACATTTCCAAAGCATAACAGAGGAGCCTCTCTTAGACAGATCACAATTTATCAACAACTTCACACAGTAAATTCCAAAACAAGTAACCAGGGTAGACAATTACAATCTTAATAGGCTAGTGACTGAAGAGGAGGTCAATGAAGTCATAAAAGAGATTAAAAATGGGAAGGCTCTAGGCCTGGATGGGTTAAATGTGGACTTCTTCAAAGCATGCTGGGAAATAGTCAAACAATATATCCTTGATGTTGTGGAGGACTCGAGAAGATCCAAAACAATTTTGAGGGTGCTCAATGCATCTTTCATAGCTTTAATTCCAAAGCAGGAAAAAGCTATGACACCAGATAGATTCAAACCCATAGCTTTATGCAATGTTGTGTACAAAATCATTTCTAAAGTAATTGTAAATAGACTCAAGCTCCTTGTTCCAACTCTTATGTCTGAGGAACAAACTAGATATGTGGAAGGAAGCAATTTCTAAATAACATCATTCAAGCTCACGAGTTGGTACATTCCCTTAAGAGCAATAAGCAAGTGGGTATGATCATACAGCTTGACCTAAAAAAAGCTTATGGAAAGCTAAGCTGGTCATACATCAGGGAAGTAATAAAAGTGTATGGCTTCGACCACAATTAGATAAGATGGGTAATGACCGTTGTTACCATAGCCAGTTTTTCAATCCTACTTAATGACTCTCCACCCAGAACCTTTAGGCCTTTGAGAGGCCTCAAACAAGAAGATCCACTCTCCCCCTTCCTCTTTATTCTCATGATGGAAGGACTAAGCAAAGCGATTAAATAAACCAACGTAGAAGGAAGAATCCAGGGTCTCAAACTAACCTTGAATGGAGATAGCTTGACTCATCAACAATTTGTGGATGACACCATGTTGCAGGGTAGATACATGGTCAAGGAAGCTAAAGCTTTCAAAAAAATCCTGAATGATTTTGCTATGGCCGCTAGCATAGAGGTAAGCCTCACCAAATCAAAAAATTTCTTTTTTAATACTGACATTGTTATTCAAGGAAACCTCTCCAAAATTCTTGGCTTTCAAAGTGATCAACTTGCCTCCAAATATCTGGGAATACCTCTCACTGACAAACCTCTGAGGAAGGATGTTTGGGAGCAAGTGACTAATAAACTGTAGGAAAAAATAAGGAAATGGACAAGAAGATCTTTAAATTTAGCAAGACGACTAGTGCTTACAAAGGTTGTGCTTCAAACTATTCCCATATACATGTTTTTAGCTCTTACTACTCGTAAAGGTGTTTTACAACACATCAGAAACATCCAAAGATATTATCTTTGGGGAAAAGTGCAAGAGAAAAATAAATGGGCTTTGGTAGCTTGGGAAAAGCTTTGTAAACCAAAGACCCTTGGAGGTTTGGGACTTCATGACTTGGAAACCCTAAGCACACTTTTGGGGGAAAAACTTTGGTGGAGATGGCTAAAGGAAATGAGAACCGCTTGGGCCAAGCTCTGGAAATAGAAGTATGCAAATAACTATCAAGAAAGAGATCATATTTGAATGATTGGGCTCATCAAGGGCTCCCACATTTGGAACAAAGCTTGGGAGAATAGAGCCATAGTTCAGAAGCATAGTTTCTGGGAGATCAAAGATGGAAACATAGCTTAGTTTTAGGAGGATAATTGGCAGCAGGAACCTAACCTATGTAGAGAAGAACTAGCCATGCTCAAGAATGAAAATGACAATAAAGGTTTACTCAGGGTAACTGACTTATAGGATCAGACAAGGAACAAGGGCAAATGGAGAACATGGAAGGACCTAGCATATAGTGAAGAGACCCCTTTGAAGGCCCAAGGAGAAGCTCTTACAATGATCTTGGAACAGAGAAAGATTTTGATTTAAACATTGTCTGTCCAACTAAGACGGGGAAGAAACAGTGAAGGCAACTTCAACCTCAAAGAAGCCAAAAGAACTGCCAGTGGGCTTGACTTTCCAAAGCTTGATAAGATATGGAAGAACCTATGTCAGAACTTTCACTGGATAAAAATTAAACTATTCATGTGGTTAGTGCAAGATGAAAAAAATTCTGACTTGGGAAAATCTTAGAAAAATAGGTTTAGCTAGTCCATCTATATGTCAGCTATGTGGTCTACAAAAAGAAACGATGGAACACCTACTAAACCTCTACCCATTTAGATCTACCTTGTGGAATTGTGTAGCCTCAATCTTCAGGCTAACTGATACGGATGAATTCAACGTCATTGACAATTTGAAGAACTGGAGCAAATACTTCTCAGAAAATGAAATAATCAACAAAGCCTGGACTCTGGTACTAGGTTTTTTTTATCTTGGATGTCTAGAAAGAATGCAACAATATGATTTTCGAGAACAGAATTGGCTCAACTCAGAGCATCATAGCACAAATTATAAGACAACTTAATTAAATTGTGGGCACCCTCTAAAGAAACCCCCGAAGAACCCTCCTCTAAACCAGGATGCTCATATACTCTTTCATTTCGGACTCCAATTTCCTATCCCCCAGGGCATAAGCAGGATTGTAAGACATACAACAACGGGGAAGGACTTCTAGCAACCGCCTCCTCATGGGTTTTTGAAATTTAATATAGATGGAGCCTCTAAGGGAAACCCTAGGTGGTAGGTTATGGCGAAGTCATAAGAGATCACTAGGGATACATAAAAGTCAACTTTCATAGTCATTTCGGAATGCCACAAATAATATGGTGGAACTCATGGCCTTAGAGCAATGCCTAGAAATCTCGATCAACTCCAATTTACACAATGCCATCATAGAAGCAAACTCTAAATTGATAATCTTTGGTCAAGAAGATAGGAAATGACACAACACCAGAAAAAGTATCAAATCACTGGTGGTGATTGCATGTCTATGAACGTATACAATCCCACCCGAGAACCCTGAGAACACTCAGATTTGTTCATGTGCGTAGAACAACCAACAGGTTAGAGGATTGTCTGGCGAATGAAGGAATGCTCTATACAAGAAATAACGGAAGATATGATTGGGAGTTGACACCCTCAAGGAATTTGCACGAGGATTATCAGAGATAGGTGATCAAAGACAGGGAGTATTTTCAATTTATGAAAAGATAGGCAATAAATAGACCAATGGAAATAGTAGAAAGTGAATCATTCATAGGGAAGAAGCAAGGGCTAAACAACAGGCACGTTGATAGGCAGTGGACCAAATATTGTAGTGAACTCCAGCATCTTATGGATTTTAGGCGGATAACTGCACATAGGATAAACCTTCAAATAGACCTGAAAATTTTTTGAGTGGCATTTTATGCTACTCATTGGGTCCGAATGGAAAAATAAAGAGTGCGCATGTTGCCGGCCCAAAAATCAGCTCAGGATCATGAAATCAATGAGGGCTGGATTTTATAGTATTTGGGTCATAAAGTAAATCGAAGGTTAATCCTCAAATGGACCTGAAAAAGTATAGAACGACGGTTTTTGTTTCTCATTGGGTTCGTAAGACAAATTAAGGAGTGGGCAAGTTGATGACCTGAAATCATATTATCATCATCAAATCTTCGAGTGCTTGATCCCTCGGTTTTGAGATTGTTAAGTCAACCACAGGTTAAGGCTTGTTTTTTAGTCACATACTATTGCATTGTGAGTCATAGGATCTATGGGCCCTCGCCATCAAGGGCTTTCAGGTTCTATGATGCTCGAGACTTAAGTCTTTTAGCAAACCTGAATGAACTTTAGAACCTTTTAAACTTCTTTTGTGTTAGGAAGGCAGGTATCCTACGTCATTGGTAGTTTGAGAGTCAGTCATTTTGTAGTTTTGTTTGAGTTAGGTACGGGGTTGTGTCAACCCAACTATCTGTTGAGTGTTCAGAGAGCTGGTGATGTTGTTCTTAACCCCGTTAATAGAAACAAATGTACATCATGTATTTTTTCTCGGTTAATGAAAGGCTCCACTCTTACTGGATCAAAAAAAATATTATAAATATTTTCTGCATAAATTGTTTGTAATTTTACTAATAAAACAAATTAAATTAAACACCCATATAACTTTTAATATTGAAAAACTATGAAACATCACCCTAACATCTCACTCCTCTTGAAACAATCACAAGATACAAAAACTTTTAGAAAAATCCTATGTTTCATTACTAATGAAATATAATGGTTGAGGATGCTACTACCAACATATCGTGAAGATATGATACCTAAAATAACTCTTCAGATACCTAAAATCATGGTCAATGTAACTTTATTGGTATCTTACGCATAAGAGATTTCATATTCACCTATCAACTTCAGAACATCATCTAGAGCAAAGGAAATACTCCATTCTAAACAATATGACTTATAATGCAATTTTGCCTCAAAATTGAAGTCATATTTAGAATCATGAACAAACAAATTCTTAACTGTTAAATATCCAGATAGGATTGGTTCATTTATTTTTAACGTAATGAAACTCCTAAAACGCTTGGATTTATGTTAATTCTTCATGTTCAAATAGTTTAATGGGGATTTCTTTGATAGGAATATCTAATATGATATATATTGTTATATTAAGAATTAATTAATATTATTGATAGAAGTAGATTGTAGCATCATGAATATTTGTTCTAGCGACGGTCTCTATAGGTAGAAAATACCCCTCGTACCTAAGACGAGTACCTTTGGGTCTTATACATGCGATATCTTATATTATTGATGTATTTCTTTGTTGATGAAGTAGTTCCATTGGAAATTTTTCCAACTTAGCTTCTTTCCTGGGCTAGGGATTCTATTTCAAAATCAACATTGTGATTGTTTGGTTCAAACCTATACTAATGAATTACTTATTATACTAACAAATCTCATATTAATTTATAATATCTATTTTTTATGGATTAGTTGAAAGTTATAATTTAATTAGATTTCGTCATGAGTATCAATAAAATATACATTATAAAATTAAAAGTAATACATTTTAATAATATAAAGAAGACTCATAATTAAGCCTTTGAGATTATTAAGGAGGTTATACATTTTAAATTTTATTTACAAGTAATATATGGTGGTTTAGGTCTATATGTATGATTCATAAGCATAAAGAAACAACTTTTTCATCCCAAAAACACGGCCAAAAGACAAAAAGCTATGTGCATGAAAACTTTGAATACATTTTGATATCATAATTTTATATAAAATATTTCTTCTCTAGGGATTTTTTATGATTCAAGGTCCATTTAGAAAACATGAACCCAAAAATGTACTCACAACATATAAGTATCTAACCTTATGATATCTACCATGAGATGGGAACTACATTCCATCTATATGTTGCAAAACCGTCATTTGGGTCATACATGATGGTGTAGGCCTTATGGATGGTATACAATTTCTAATATGGAATTTCGTAATGTAATTCACTACTCTTCACCTCCAGACAATAGTTAGGATCATTGAGATATATATATTGTACGAAATATTATATTAGGACCCATATTCCACTCATATGACCAAGATTTGTTTACAAAATGTGTGTTGGTTCTAGGCATTGTTTTTTGCCTAGATTTCCTTAAAGCCTATTTTAGGGCCTAATATCTTCATGTCATTAATTTTCACATAATGTATCCCCAAATATCCATCCATGGTCCATATCATCTAAAATTATTGCATATATCTTACTCATAGGAAATAAGTATTTTTTCATGGTATACAACGTAGTTTGCTTCTACATGCTTATCCCATTTTCCATACAAAAATGTACTTACAACATAAGACTTTATTTTCATTCATAGATAAATATTTAAGATTCCAATAACCTTCAATGGTTCATAAGATTTTGAAACAATGTATATATCCCATGATAAAAAAAATATTCAATAAGTCCACTTTGGTGGTATTCATAGAACATGTGAACACCATGCTTTTAATGAATTCATAAACTATATTCATTGTACATTGACACTAAACATAACCCTAAATCCCCAATACTCATCCCTCGTGTGAAAAATCTCAAAATACTTCCATCTCGCACTCATATGTAATGCTACATCTATAGGGAATGTGTCATTTTTTAAGGCCTCATTCAAGCCAATGGGTTCTAGAAATATACATCAAGTACTAATATCTTGAAATTAATCTCTAGAAAACAATTATCTTCATCATACCAATTCATGGAATAAACGTGTTTGAAATAACTTCTATATCCTTCATGAAGGGAAAAAAAATCACTCTACAATATGCGAAGTGCTCTAGGTTGTTATGCATATCCTGCAAGATATAAAGACTTATTAATGACACGATATCATGATATTCTCTAGAAAATGGTCATGAAGTTGCCAAGACATGTTGTTTGTGCACAAAACCTCAAAATAGTATCCATGTCCCACTTAGAGGATGGATATTTCCTTTACATCACATGTGAGGTGTACTAAGGTAACATGATAAAACAATGATTGTGAGAATAATAATTTAGGGCATACGCACATTTTTTCATCCCATCACATCCAAAAGGAATTTATAAACATCCTTGCCAAACATAAACCTACGCCAAAAAAATATCACTTATAGGTTGCATATCACATGTAACACAACATGTGAGGTGGTATAGTGATTTGTGTATCAACCATGATCCATGAAAGCATATTTTGGGGTCAAATACAATGAATCTCATGACTTAAAAATAACCAATTGACCTGAATTGGATCACTATATTGTTTGTCATCCATCTCTATATATTAGGAGTGAAAAAATTGGAGGAATCAGCTCATGGGACCAGTTTTAATGGTGGGACCTAGTTTGTCGAAATGAGGTCTAAAACCTTCCGCAAACATTTTGAGGCATCAAACAGATTTTTTCGGGCACAAAACTTTTCTACGTATGCACCACACCTTTTCATGCTATTCTATACACATAAATATTTCCAACAACGCTATAATTGCATCAATCGGAGTCTGTATATAAATATTATGCCACTCAGAAGTTGACCTTCCTGTTTTCACACCTATTATTCGGGAGGATGTCGCATCAGCCCCCATTATGCATGGAAAAGGTGCTGGCCACATGTTTTTTTATGTAAATGACTCTATGAGAGTCTATTTTGTAGCTCTAGGGAAGAGTTCATGTAGTCAAACATAAACACTAGTAGGTTAACATGCTATGTTATAACCTGACCACTACGAGGAAGAGGCATTCCATTATTTCAAGAGAATTTTGTTCGATAGTTGAGCAAAGATAGCCAAGAGGGATAGGAGGTAGAGAAGAAAGAGAGGATATGTGCATTGTAGCAGCCCACGAGCCACAAACATTATTTCTTGGTATCTGCAGCCATATTTCCAGAGAGAGAGTGAAATGACCTCGCCTTCCAGCTGGGTTTTTTCTCAAAAGGGTTTCCCAGAGATCATATCTTGTGTCTTATGTGTGTGTGAGCTTATTTTATTAGTTCTCTACTTTTCTACATAATTTATATTTACATGAATGCACTAATTACAGTAAAATCTAGAGATCTAGAGCTTAAATAAAACTGTGATAGTGTAGAATATCATTCTTTTTAATATAATATGATTAGATATGTTGTCACAAACTATCTAGTGGAATATCCACAAAAGTTTACAGATAATTTGGTACCAAAGCGGGTTTCTTTGGGTATCTTTTTTAAGATTGCAGGGATCTAGATTAGCAAGGCCTAAAGTCATAAAACCTTAATCATGAGTGACAAATCTGTAAATGGACCTTGTGATCCCGCAGAGGTGAGGACTTTGTGGCTTGAAGAACAAGTCGTGGATATAAAACGCAATTTCAACCTCCTCATGGTAGCCCTAAGCAATAAGCTAGATAAATTTGGAGAAGAAGAGAGTTTGAATGCAGAGGAAAAATCAAAAGAGGGATCAGGAGATTAAGAAGATGTAGATAACCAACAGAAGAAATAACCCATAAAAGATAAACCCATTTCGAATGTTGTGAACAAATCCCTATTTAAAGTGGAAGAAAAAGTCGATATCGATCCATACCATGGCAAGATCGATGCTTTGAAGCTAAGCCATTGGTTGCAAAAACTGGATGTTTATTTTAGTGTCCATCATACCAAAGAAGGACAAAAGATCTCATTCATGCAGCTAAAATTCGAGGGCCATGCACTGACTTGGTGGGAGAGCCACACGAAAACCCTGAGGTTGGAGGGAGAACCTCTAGTGACTAAGTGAGAGGATTTCAAAACCTTCATTAAGTCACATTTTTACCCCATTGGGTATGTTGAAGACTAGTGGATCCAATAGCATTAATTCAGGAAAAATTCAGGCCAAAGCATGCAGAAGGACAGCACAGAATTCAGAAACATGGCTATAATGTTGGGTATCTCTCCAAAGAACCCAAATGTCTTGCTCAAGTATTTGGGGGGTGTACACCACCATCTGCATGATCAAGTGATTTGTTCAAAAAACGGTGGGCGAGGCATGTGTACAGGCACAATACTTCGAGAACATATGCTTCAAAAGAGCACAAGTGGATCAAAGGAAAAGGAGCAACAATATGCTTCTAAGGAAGGGAAGAATAATAAAAAGGGGGAAAAAAAGGTAGCCACAATAAACCAGTGCAAAGATCCTAGCAACCACTGCAACCACTGCAACATTTATGGCCATACAGAGGAGAAGTGTTGGAAGTTTCATCTAAAGCTAAACTCGAAGAACAAAAAGAGAGATAATAAGCAGAAGAATATCATGGTCACTGATCCAAGAAACCAAGCAGAAAGCAGCTCAGATGTGGATGAGAAGATCATTTGTACATCAATGCAGAAGTAGGTGAATCTAAGTAGCCTTCAACAATAGGAAGAGAAAGAAATGACCAAACTCTTCCATGTAAAGATACAGGTCAAGAAAACAAAGATTGATTCTCTGTTTGACTTAGGATTATAGGAAAATCTCATTGCATTAGATATGGTTAGGAAGTTCGGGTTTGATGTTCGTGATCATCCATGCTCATATCCATTGGGATGGGTACATAAGGATGTAGAGCTTTAGGTAACAAAACAGTGTAAAATTAGATTTGCTATCAGTGTTGATTTTATTGATGAAGTAGATTTAGATGTGGTTCCCCTTGATGTATGTGGAGTCATGTTTGGGAGTCCATACATGTACATACATGAGGCAATATTCATGAGAAGAGATAACCAGTACTGGCTCATCAAGGATGGAAAATCATTCATCATTAACACACATAAAGGCAAGTCGAAAATTTCACTGATAAGTGCTAACCAAGCAAAGAAATTGATCAGTTCCAGCAAGAAGTATGTTTTATTATTTTTTTGAGAAAAAAAGTTTGTAGAGTAGTCAATAAGAGGTAAGGCATCCGTAGAGGGGTGTACCAAGAAACAAAAACAACAATTGGAGGAGTTGTTACAGTGATACAATGACTTGTTTTGATAGCCTAAACGGCTATCCCCTAAGAGAGAAGTGGAGCATGAGATCCAACTATTGCCACACTCCCCATTGTTAAATATTGGGTTGTATAGGTAGCCTGTTATAGAAGCAAGTGAGGTGAAGAAATAGTTGCAACAGTTGTTGGAATAGGGTGTCACTCGACCAAGTACATCACCATGTGGGTCACCCATCATCATTTTTCCAAAGAAGGATGGGACTTGGCAGATATGTATAGATTATAGGGTGTTGAATAAAATCATGCTCAAGAATAGATACCCCCTGCTGAGGATAAACAACCTGCTAGATCAGTTATAGCTAGAAAAGTATTTCAACAAGCTGGACATAAAGTGTGGATATCACCAGGTTCAAGTGAAGGAAGAAGATACATGGAAGATCACCTTCAAAACTAAGCAAGGTTTGTATGAGTGGTTAGTTATGCCATTTGGCCTATGTAATGCACCAACTACATTTATGAGATTAATGAATGATGTACTATGTCCTTTTATAGATTCATTTGTTATTGTCTATTTTGATGATATATTGGTATATAGTGGTACCTGGGAGGAGCATATTTCAGATTTGACATAGGTGTTAGAAACATTGAAGAAGCACCAGGTGCTAGAAAATATCAAGAAGTGTGAGTTTGCGCAACATTCCTTGGTGTATTTCGGATATGTGATTGGTGGGGGAGAATTGAAGATAGATCCTTCCAAGATCGAGGCCATCATGAAATGGTCAGTGCCTCCTAATGTTACTGACATTAGGAGTTTAATTGGGGTAGAATAATACTTGAGGAAATTCATAGCCTTATTTTTAGTAGTAAAAGCATTGCTCCGCACCATAACAATAAGTGGCAAGAGTCTCTAATGGGGAAAACTTCAGCATACGTCTTTTGATGAGTTAAAGAAGAAGATTAGTGAAGCACTAGTTCTGGAATTACCAAACTTGCGACGTCCCTTTGAAGTGGAGAAAGATGTTAGTGGGTATACTATGCGAGTTGTCTTGATGTAGGGAGGAAGGCCTGTATGTTATCATTCTGAAGTTTTTCATGGGGCAGTTATTAACTACCTTACATACTATAAGGAGCTCTATGCCATGGTGCAAGCTATGAAGAAGTGGAATCACTATCAGATGGGAAAGGATACAATAATCCAAATAGATCACCATCTATTACAGTACTTAGAAGGCCAGAATAAGCTACAACAGGCTAGGCATTACAAGTGGATGAGTTTTTTATTATCAGTTTGATTTGGTGATCAAGTATAAGAAAGGAAACAAAAACAAGCTGATCGATATGCTTTCAAGGCATCCCACAAAATATATTACATATTTGGGGACTCTTATGCACATGAAGCCATTCACCCATGATGCATACAAAGAGTCATATTCATGAGATGAGGACTTCAAGGAGCTGTATCAGCAATTGTAGAGTCAGAGTCATGTGCATGATGGAGACAACACCATTGACTGGATGGGTTAATAAGGCTAAAAGAACACATTTGCAAAAGTTGGGTGATAATGCCTATCATCTAATTTTACGACCATATATGTGAGTTTAATTAGTTGTAAATGTAGAGAATTTGAAACTATATGATCCTTCCATGCTAGATCAGGAAGAGGAATAGGTCCTACCTTCTGTGGAAGATTTGGCACTAGACCCTCAAGTAAAGTTGACAAAAGATACAGTTTTGTAAGATAGGTCTAGAACTACAAGATAAGGGAAACAAGGCCTTTCGCAGATTAGGTTGAGGGGATAACTTCCACGCAAATCTAAATGGTACAACAAAGAGAAGGTGGAGCAAGGATTTCCTCACCTCATTCAGTAAAAGCTTTTGGGGAACCAAATCCTCCCAAAATGGGGACGTGTGATCTAAATTGGATCACTATATTGTTTGGCATCAGTCTCAATGCATTGGGAATGGAAAAAGTGGAGGATTCATCTCATGGGTCATTTACCAACGGGACTGAGTTGGTGAAACGTGGTTTGAAACCTTTCGATATTGGTTTAGGCATCAAATAAATATTTTTATGGGATATTATTTTTCTAATGGATTGAACCTTTTCACGTTATTCTACACACAGAAAGCTTTCAAACAGACTAAGAATCACGTCAACCAGAGTCCGTATGCAAAAGTTATGCCACTTAGAAGTTGACCTCCCTTTTTTCACACCTATAGTTCGGGAGGATTCCGTATCAGCCCCCATTATTAATCGAAAAGGGGATAGCCACGTGTTTGTGATGCAAAAGACTCTAGAAGAGTCTATTTTTTAACTCTAGTTAAGAGTTGATGTACTCAAACTTAACTACTAGTTGATCTGAATGGGATCCATAAAAGACTGTCAAAGAACCATGACTGTATCAGGTCGGGACAAATATATAAAGAATTCCAAAATAGCTATCAAAAACACCCTAAACCAGTGGAAATGAAAGCCAACATGGAACAATGAGGACAACAATCAAAGTGCACTGACCGAGGCCCATGGAGACTGCGAAAGAGGCCGAATTAGACCCTGGGAGCCCAAGATCAGGAAAATAATGAGGTTTTTGATGCATGATTAGTGCAAGCGCTAAGCGCTGGGTGAACAGTGCTAAAAGGGAGGAAGGTCGAGCACCTGGATGCATGGGAAACTGGAGAACCATGGGGAAAAAGGCAAACAATGCTAAAAGGACAAAGGCGGGACCCGTGCTCTGGAAACCAGTGGTATTGATCGGTGTGCCCTCAAATGGTAAGCGGTTTTGGAAGGAAGCAAAATGATACCACTCAATGAATGATGCATGGTAAGTGGAGGTGAGAGGAAACCACCGTTGATTGCACACTATCGGTCGAGTAGGTTAAGCACGCTAGACGTGTGTATGACGTTGGATCTGGGGGATCCAGATCGGACGGCTAAGACCGCGCCCGATGGAGGAAGCGGAATCGACGAGGGAATATGCTGTGATTTGTAAATATTTGGAGTCCATTTGACCACAACGGTGGATGAAAGAATTTTTACATGACGTAACTGAAGAAATGAACTGACGAAGCAGGCTGGTGCTGTCTACATGTGGCCATGTGGCCACTTCCTAAACTTTCATGATGACGCTGAATAGGGAACTACAAGCACAGCTACAGAAGGTGAATCAACAAAGGTGGAAGAGGAATCAAATAGGCATGGGAAGGAATGGCTAAAATCCATGAATCGAGATAGAATACACAGTTTTACAGTCAAGTTGGAGAGCAATCCGAGAGACAAGGAGAGAAGATAGAAAGACTAGAATCCTGAGAGGAGGACGGAATACACAGAGAAAAAAATAGTGAATCAAGAGCAGAAAGAGGACAAATCGCCACGCTGACCAGAGGTGGCATTGAGAACCAGAGGCTTGAGAGATCCAAGCCATCCCATAGAGGATCTGTCTGGGCTTAGCACCACATTGGGCTCTCCACTATAGACCAAAAGGTCACAGAGCTGGTCGGAAGAAGAAGATTATCTGTACTCCAGTGGCTTAGGGAATCCAAGAACCACC
Organism: Pinus taeda; assembly: GCA_000404065.3. Lineage (NCBI taxonomy): Eukaryota > Viridiplantae > Streptophyta > Pinopsida > Pinales > Pinaceae > Pinus > Pinus taeda. The sequence goes on along the minus strand of APFE030731632.1, from coordinate 50,512 downwards.
CTGCCAAGCAAAGCAACTTCAGGAGAACTCACATTGAGTCCCTACATTGTAACTATCTACTAGAAGACACAATGAAACAAGGCCACCACTGAAAGTTGGACCGAAGATGTAGCCCTGGAGAATAGGGTGAACTCGTTATTAAAATTCTTGTGTCTTTGTGTTTGCTTACTGTATTTCTCTGTTGTCTTTCCATTTAAATGTTTGTGTGTTGGAAATCTGATCGATCTATTACTTAAATAACATAGAACACACACAAGCACATGAGTCTGCAATACCTTTGTTTAATAAATCTTCAATTCATTTCACTCATAGGGTGATTATCAGATCAAGTGGTATCATAGCTTTAGGTTGTAAGGTTAGACAATATTGTGTTGGTTTAGCTATGAATGCTCACTAGATCAAAGCTCAAGTTAGGAGAAGGAGAGTTGGTAGAAACTAATCCTGAAATTGGGAGAGTCTATTCTCAGAAGAAAATGTTAGAGGAAGGTTCTATGGGGCCAGACCCTCAATTCATAGAGAGTTTCCTAGCTATAAAGTCTATGGTAGAATAAATGTATAGGGACTTTAGAAAGAACAAGAATGAAGATTCATTAGGTCCTAATCAAGATAAAGAAGAAGACGAGTCTCATTTCCATGACCACTCAAAAGGAAAAGGGAAAGAGGAAATCTTTCTCACACCTCCTGATAGTCGTGTGCATAATAAGAAATCATCTTTGATTAAACTAGATGTTAAATTTCATTTTCCTATATATTATGGAGAGCTAAATGCTGAAAAGTTGGAAAAATTGGATTAGACAAATTTTTTTGTATTGTAGAGTATAGAACATAGACTCAGACAAGAGTAAGATTCAGATGGCAAAACTACGCCCAGAGGCACTTCCTTCGTTTGGTGGGAAGGCAGAACCCAAGCTGATATGAAAAAACATGGAAGACCATCTCTATCTGGAGTGTATTTGTTGTTGTAATCAAAAAGTAGTTCTATCCATTGGCCTACATGCAACAAGCCGTGATGAGCTAGAAAACTCCTCGACAGCTAAAAGGGCAAAGTGTACAAGGGTATACTCAAGATTTCAGAAAGAAATCATTGATATTGGGTATCTCATTACACTCACCAAAGACTCTTTTGAAGTACATTGGTGTTCTACACAGCTACATGAGGCATACCATCCTCATGTTGAATCACACTAGTATAGATGAGGTATCTGTACAAGCTGCTCATCTAGAAGCTAGATGAAAGAATGGAAATCTAGAAGTTGGAGGACGATCCCAACCCACTGTAAGCAAGAGCAAGGAGAAAAGTAAGCAGAAGTGGAAAGTAAGGAAGGCTAACACTGCACAAAAAGGAAAAGCTTCATGCACTAATTGTAAAAAAGATGGGCATGATGATGAGAATTGTTGGATTCTACATCCAGAGCTAAGACTTAAGAAATTTGAGGGCAAGAAGAAGAAGAAAGCTACAACTATTCAGAAAGATTTGGTGTCAGACTTGGGAGAGGAAACAATCATTGTAGCCACAGGTATAAAAGGTAAGAATTCTGAAGCATCTGCTAGTAATTCTGCTCAATCTGTTATTGATGAAGAACATGAGAGAAAAATACATGAGCTTTTTCATATTCCAGTTATTTCCAAAAATCAATAGATTGATACTTTGTTTGATATTGGCTCACAAGTAAATTTGATTTCTGAAGTAGCTGTAAAAAAATTGGGATTGGCAACTACACCTCATAAGAAACCATACCCATTAGGATGGTTGAATGATAAAGCACAACTACAAGTGACTAGATAGTGCAAACTAAAGTTTTCTTTTGGGTCAGAATTTGTAGATGAGGTTGAGTTAGACACAATTCCTTTCGATATATGTGGAATTGTTTTAGGAGGTCCTTACTTGTATGATAGAAAGGCTATTTTATATAGCTCTAAGAACAAGTATCTACTTATTAAATATGGAATTGAATACTTTGTAAGAGGTCATAAGCTCAAGAATAATTATACTCTCATAAACTCAGGGCAGATGAAAGGAATGATAAATTCATGCGAACAATTATTACTGGTGGTCGTAAAGGAAAAGAAACCTAATAAAACCAAGGTATTTGAGGGTTGTAATGTTGATCAGCAAGCTGATATAGAAAGGGTTGTTTCAGAGTATGATGTCTTGTTTCAAGAACCTAAAGGTTTGCCACCCAAAAAGGGAATAGTACATGATATTATTTTGCAGCAAGATGTTCCATTGCCTAACATTGGGATGTACACGTTGCCTGCTTTAGAGAATGTTGAAATCAAGAAGCATGTGTAGTAGTTGCTCGAGAAAGAGTTCATCGGGTCTAGCACATCACCATATTAGGAGCAGCACAATATTGGAGGAAGTTAATTTCTAATTTTTCCTTAATTGCGGCTCCCTTACATGCTTTGACAGGATTGAACAAGGTGTTCCAATGGGGAGGCAAACATCATAAAGGCTTCGACACCTTGAAAGAAATGATTAGTATAGCACCTGTACTAGCACTGATAGATCTACAAAGACCATTTGAGATCCAAACTGATGCCAGTGACTATTCCATGGGAACAGTGTTGACACAACATGGTAAACCCATATGTTATCATTATCGGACTTTTAATCATGCAATAGTTAACTATCCTATATATGATAAAGAATTGTATGCATTAGTTCAGAGTGTGAAAAAAGTGGAAACATTACTTAATGGGAAAAGAGACAATAATACATATTGATCATCAACCACTTCAATACCTACACTCCCAAACTAAGTTGCAGCAATCAAGACATTACAGATGGATGGGTTTTCTATAACAATTTCATTTAGTCATCAGATATAAAAAAGGCACACATAACGAGGTTGAAGATATGTTATCTAGACCCATTATAAATGCATCTGCCATACTTAAGAATAGTTGTGTGCTACATGAAAGCTACATATTACAATATCGTTAGGATATGGACTTTAAAGATGTATATACAACTTTGAGTCAAGGTAAAAGAGTAGAAGAATTAGACTATCATGTAAAGGAATGGCTCTTATACCATTGTGGGAAACTCAGCATTCCACAAACTCAAACGGTAAAGATAATTAGGGAAGCACACACTTCTCTGATATCAGGTCACTTTGGGGTAAGTAAAATAGTTGCACAGCTGCAAAGGTTTTGCTATTGGTTGAAGATGAATGAGACAGTTTCCAGATATGTAAGAGGGTGTTCCGTGTGTGCCAAAATTAAGCCCAACAATACAAAACTAGGCTTGTACACTCCATTACTAGCTCATTCTCACCTTCGGAAAGTGTTTCCATGGATTTTGTTGGAGGACTGCCTAAATCTAGGAAAGGTCATGATTATCTATATGTTATTGTGCATGGGTTCAACAAAATTTGTATTTTGATACCTTGTAATAAATAGATTACAGCTGAACAAACTGCAAAATTGTTCTTTGAACATGTATGGGTTCATTTTGGATTTCCCACTTCCATTATATCTGATCGAGACACCTGATTTGTGGGGAAGTTTTGGTCGATTTGATGGGAACTGAAGGACACCAAAGTAAAGAAAAGCACAACTTTTCATTGCCAAATAGATGGCCAGACAGAAGTAGTTAGCAGGACAATGATCTAGTTAGTGAGAGGATATTGCAGCAAACATCCTAAGCTTTGGGATGGACACTTATGTTATGTGCAACATGCTTACAATAGAGCCAAACACTCTTCTACATAGAGATCTCCTTTTGAGACCTGTTTTGGTTTCACGCCAAGGTCTCCTTTGGATTTTTTCTTTGATAAAGATACCATGGCTGATAGACACAATGATGTGGACAAGGCAACTAGGTTCATTGAACAAATCTAGGAGATCGACCAGGAAGTACAAGAATAGCTGGGAAAGAGCTAGGCCAAGTACAAGGCTAGACATGATAAGCATCAGATGGAGCATAGTTTTCAAGCTGGAGACCAATTATGGCTGTATATCAGTAAGGACAGGATGCAAGGCGAATGTAAGAAGCAAAAACCTATCAAGTATGGACCCTTCAGGATACTTGAGAAGATTGGTGAAAATCCTTTTCGTCTTGATTTACAAGCTTACATGCACATCTACTCAATTGTAAATGCAGATTGCTTGAGATTTTTTGAACCCTCGATGGTTAAGGACCCGGAAGAGAAAAGTCAATTGCCTTCTACTGATGACCTGCTACTTGAATATCTAAGTGAATTGCAGCAAGACACACTGCTGGACAAGAAGGTAAGGATGACGCACAACGAAGATGTGGAGTACCTCAGGATTAGGCTCAGAGCTTTGAAGCCGAGTAGTGGAAAGTGGATTGGTATTGGAGAAGTGAGAAAGCAATACCCTCACTTAGTCGATGCCTGAAAAGAAAATTCTGGTGGTTCAAAATATTTTTCAGCGGGAAGGTTGTGGTCCAAATGGGATCCATAAAAGACTGTCAAAGAACCATGACTGTATCAGGTCGGGACAAATCTCTAAAGAATTCCAAAACAGCGATCAAGAACACCCTGAACCAGTGGCAATGGCAGCGAGCGTGGAACAACAAGGACTTCGGTCAAAGTGCACTGACCGAGGCCCATGGAGACTGCACAGGAGGCTAAATTAGGCCCTGGGAGCCTTGGATCGGGAAAATATAGAGGTTTTTTTCATGTGCTTAGCACTAATGACGCACCACTAGGCGAACAAGGCAGAAATGGAGGAAGCTCGAGCACCCGGACGCATGGGAAATCGGAGAACCATGGGTGAGAAGGTGAACAGTGATAAAAGAACGAAGTGGAGACCCACGTTCCAGAAATTGGTAGAATTGATCAGGGCACCCTCAAACGGTAAGTGGTTTTTGAAGGAAGCGGAGTAATCCCACTCAACTATCGATGCTTGGCAAGTGGAGGTGAGAGAAAACTACCCTTGATCGTGTACTATCGGTCGAGCAGGTTAACCATGTGGGACATGTGTATGATGTTGGATTTGGGGGATCCAGATCAGACGACTTAGATCGTGCCCAATGGAGGAAGTATAATCGACGAGGGAATATACCGCGATTTATAAAAATTTGGAATGCGTTTGACCGCCACGGTGGAGGAAAGACTTCATCCATGATGTAATTGAAGAAACGAACTGACGAAAAAGGTTGGTGTTGTTTAGAGGAGGACATTGGCCACTTCCTGAGCATTCATGATGACACCGAACAGGGAAATCCAAGCGCAGCTGCAGAAGGTGAATCGACAAAGGTGGAAGAGGAACCAAACATACATGGGAAAAAATGGCTAAAAGCCATGAACTAAGACATAATACATAGTTTTACAGTTAAGTCGGAGAACAGTCCGTGAGAGGAGGAGAGAAGACAGAGAGACCAGAATCTCAGGAGGATGATGGAATACACAGAGAAAAAAAAGTGAAGCAAGAGTAGAAAGAGGATAGAGGGTCGAGCTGACTAGAGGTAGTGTCAAGCACTAGAGGCTTGAGAGATCTGAGCCATCCCATAGAGGATCTGTCTGGGCTGAGCACCACATTGGGCTCTCAACTGTAGACCAAAAGGTCACAGAACGATAGGAAGAAGAAGATTATGTGTACTCCAGTGGCTTGGGGAATCCAAGAACCACCCTACCAAGCAAACCTACTTTAGGAGAACTCACATTGAGTCCCTGCATTGTAATTCTTCACTTAAAGACACAATGAAACAATGCCACCACTGAAAGTTGCACCAGAGATGTAGCCCTGGAGAATACGGTGAACTCCTTATTAAAATTCTTGTGTCTTTGTGTTTGCATACTGTATTTCTCTATTGTCTTTCCATTTAAATTTCTATGTGTTGGGAATCTGATCAATCTGTTGCTTAAATAACAGAGAACACACACCAACACATGAGTCTGTAATACCTTTGTTTAATAAATATTTAACTAATATCGCTCATAGGGTGATTATCATATCACTAGTAAGCTATTAAGTGATGTTATAACCGAGCCAGTAGGAAGAAGAGGCATTCCATTCTTTCAAGAGAATTTTGTTCCATTGCTAAGAAAAGATAGCCAAGAATGATAAGAGGTAGAGCACACATCGAGGATCTATTCATTGTAGCAGCCCATGGGCCACAGACATTACTTCTTGGTATCTGCAACCATATTTCCATAGAGAGAAAGAGAGGGAAGCAACCTCACCTTCCAGCTGGGTTTTCTCCCAAAAGGGTTTTCCATAGAGCATATATTGTGTCTTATGTGTCTGTATTCTTTTTTAATTCATTATCTACTTTTATGCATAATTTATATTCGCACCCATGCAGTAATTATAGTAAAATCTACAAATCTAGAAATTAAATAAAACTGTATTAGTATAGAATCTCATATTTTTTAATATAATATTATGAAATCCGTTGTGATGAATTGTCTAATGAATATCCACGAAAGTTTATAGATCAACAATAATATGATACTCATCAATATTATATTATAACTTAGGCTAGTGGATGACAAGGAAAATTGTAAGGATCCAAACTTCTATTAAAGTGTATAAACTATGAAAAATGTTATTAATTCTCTAAATGTCGACTACAAAATGTTTGGTGATGTTTTTGTAAAACTATTCAAATTTATAATCATTTTATTTTATTTTTATAAACTTTTAGATATTTTTAAACTAAATTAATTTTACCCTATATAATTTTGGTAGAAATTAGAAACAAATTTGGGAAAACAAATGGAAATTAACCTAATGGTGAAATTTAGCCCCAAAATATTCCTTATAGCACACATACCAATAATTGGACAATATTCCCTATATTACACTTTGGTGTGATTGAAGGTGACATGCATAGTTGATTGTATCTAAAATCATGCTTAGAGTCATAAATTGTAGTTCTTGTCTAAATGGAATGTGCTTAAGATCTTGAGATTGATTCATGGTTAACATAGAACAAATATTCCCTTAAAAGGGTATGTGTAGTTATTTTCGATCCTATGAAACGATGATGAGACACAGAACCTATAATTACTTTATATATTGATACGTATCCTTGAACCATGATCAATTTTGTAGTACTCATCTCTTATATACAAGGCATTTTTGTGGTGTCCATATCCTAGTGATAGCAAAAAGAAATGCTTTCTAAGATTTAGTAGTAGTTAGGGCCCTTTTCATGGCCCTGTTGATGGTGTTGCATAATCCGCAAACAATAGGGTTTCTCCTCGACATGATGTCCCAATTAGGCCTCACATTGCTTGGGATATGATCCCCTTCTAGATACCAACCTAAATCCCATTATATGTGTGTTTTGCTCATGGATATTGAATGCAAAGATAAGTGTGATACTGAATACAATATGTTAGAAGATTGAGGATGAGAACGACTCTTCAATGATAGCTTGTAAAACATAATATAATAATACAACAACAAGATCATGAGAAATAGCATGCCTTAAGAAAGAATTAGATAGCTAAAAACAACTAACACATACACGAAGGGAAAGTGCTAGAAAACAATTGCAAATTACTTCTTAATTAAATACTAAGTAAGATTGAATTAAGAGAAAATATTCAGAGCCAACACATAAGCTTCACAAAAATGAATAAGTTCATAAAGATGTAAAGAGTGTGTAAACTACATACATACATAGTTGAAATATCATATATTGAGTATAACAATAGAGGAATGCATGGGAATCAATGCATGCATAGAAAATATTCACATTAGTGTTGTCGCCCATTAAAATACATGTACAACAAGCTTGTCAAAACACAATAATGAGATGACGAAATTTCATATCATCTTTATAAAATAGCACTAGCCTCACAATAACTCCACCTATAGGCTTCCAAGAGTGAATTCTTTGAACTCCTCATGGACAAAGTAGAAATCCTATTACTAGCCTAGCTTAACCGCTAAAATATTTGTTGAATGAGGCATGAGGCTACTTTTATAGGAATGAGGAGGGTAACCTTTCATCTTCTGCTATGACTTTTGGAATCCCTTGTGTCCTTTTGGCTTCCAAATTGGATGTTTATCACCCCAAAGAATTTTAGACTTCCACCATGACTTTACAACTTCTATGTGACTTTTCATATTCCATTTTAATCCTTTTCCATTATTTTTCATATTTTTCACGAATGATAAAATAAAACATTTTCAACATGATAATTAGAAATGGTATGCACCTTGGATGTGGCAACTTGACAATGCATTTTTTTGCCACGTGGTCACCTATCATCACATGCCTCCACCAAGTCACAATTCGAATCTTATAAACACGTAAACATAAATCAAAATACAATATAAAAATGATTTAATACGATAAGAAACATTTATCACAAATAATAATTGATTGAGATAATTAATAGTGAGAAGCAAAGAAACTTTCATAGCCTTGAATTATTGATGTAATAAATTGTTAGACTCAATTTTATTTCACGCTTTTGGCATGGTTACTAGTGCTACTCATTTATTGATTTTTTTGCAACCCTAGAATGATCTCCAAATGCTTTGTCTTTGTAGTGCATGGTCATCCTCTAATCCTAAAGTGCCTCACTTTTACCTTTATATGTTTCATTTGTGATTTAGTTTGTTGTCTGGTAGTGTTGCTTTGTTACCTTTGTTCACAAATTTTAAACTAATCTCTCCAATGAACTGTATGAATTTTTATTGAAATATTCCTTAAAGTTCATTTGTACATGCCACCTCTAGTGTGATTGTTCATTATTCGTTAACTAGTGATAGTGTGTTACATCTTGTGGTGCAATTTTGAGGTAATCTAGTGTGCAACATGACTTATATTAGCACACACTTAGATATTTAGTGCAATTATTGTGCCACCATTAGAAATCGACATAACCTTTTGTATGTATATCACAAAATCAAACTTCATTTTAAAGCTATATGTCTAAGAAATCCTTTATTAGGGTATCTTATGGAATTGTTAAAACATCGTTCAATTTGATGTAACGTTTAATTATAGCGCATAGTTATGTCTGAACTCATCATCATGTAGAAGCCCATTACATGTATATTTTAGTGCTTTAATATACAAATATCCATATCTTCATGTATCTTAGTAGAACAATTTCTGGCAGATTGTGGCATATTGTTCCCATCGCAACAAATTGTATTACCCTCCCCTCATTCATTTGTATTAACTTATCCAGATTGTAGTGATTTGTAACCTTCATTACTGAGCCTTGTTGTAATATATATTGAGTTTTCCCCATCTCATCAACCTAGCATATGCCTTGGTGGATTATCCTTTCACATCCATGTGCAATATTTTACATTTATTTGTATATCCCTTCAAATCATTATCTTGGAATGTGCTTGTGCAATGAAAGGGTTGAGGGACCTATGTCAAGTTTCACCACATGATATAGTGTCAAATATTTTACCATCGAAGAATAAGAGTGCACATTGTGCTAACACTCGTAAAAAATGTGAGTGTTGGGCACTAACAGAGTTCATAAGCACAAGGATTTTCTGCTAAAGATTACATCAACTAAGTTTCTCAAGGTTCACCTATTATGGCTACTAATCAAGGATGAAATCAAGTTAATTAGAGAAACAACCATGCTACTCCATACAATAGTCATTTGAGTTTATTTCACATTCCTTGGGAGTTCTTTATTTGAATTTTAACTTTCAGATGCATGAGCTCACTTGGTACCAATGAACTCTTTTTCTGAAGTTATAATATCCCCCCCTTAATAATAAGTAATAAA
>APFE030731632.1:18670-40468 GCA_000404065.3 Pinus taeda | reverse complement strand
ATAATAATAATTGTTATTCTCAAAATAAGAATAAATAGAAATAACACAAGAAAAGTAGGAAAAATAAGAAAAGAAAACAAGAAAGCTAAAAAAAAGAAAAGAAATAAAACAAGAAAACTAAAACATCAAAAGAAAAGTAAAGAAAGCTAAAAATCAAAGTCGCATGTAGACACATGGAGTGTGTGCATGTGGTTCCCCATCCAATATTTGCTCTATTTATTAGAAGGTGAGGAGAATAGGAGGCATTCCATCTTTTTAGTTTCTATCATTCATTCTCTTGGGAGAATGGTGTTCTAAGACTTAGGAGTCACTGGTAGTATTCCACTGATTGAGGGCTCGGGGGTGGCCATTTGTAGCAAATCCTTGCACAATTGAACCTATTGTTGGGTGGAGAGTCGTCCCCAAAACCTTGTTGTCATCTGGTAGACATCAATCACAGGTAATATAGGTATGTGCTTATTTGTTTGATTCTAATTTTAATTAGGCAATTAACATTATATTTACTTTGGACTGTTACAGAAGTAATCATCTCAATATGTTTTTGTTGTTGTTCTAAAGGTGTTGGAACTAATGCAGAGTTACACTCAGTGTCAGCCTTCTGAGAAATGTCTCATTATTTCTATTTGTTTATGTTTATGGTGTTTTTTTGTGGTTTCTACTTCTTATGTTCCTACTTCCTATGCTTCTGAAAACTGCCAAGCTTTTGGCTTTTGATATTGTATCTTTTTTCTTTTTGGGTCTTTTTTGACTTGAGGATAAGTACTTTGAAGACGTCTAGTTTGAAGACATGTGCAACATCGAAAAGTTGTGTTCTCATAGTGAAGAGGCTGCACCCACCGCAGGTTGTTATGAAACAACAATATGCGATCCTGTGAACCTTTACTATAGTAAACGTTTACTACTGTTTACCTCTATGTATATTCTGGGAAAGGTGAAAATTCCTTTTGAAACTCATTATGCATCCACCTTTAAGAATTTGCCCAATGAATTCTCAATCACTTGTAATACTCTGTGTTGCCAAAATGCATTGGTATATTATGTAACCTAACCCGTACTATAATTTTGGAAACCACCATGGTATTTGCATCAAAACCCAGAAAGCGAGTCATGAAAAGGCCTGTGTTGGCCCAAAACTATAGTCCCTCGTTTAAGGCATAATCCTTATATTTTGTTGTATCAAACTTTATAATGAAAAAACCCCTAGAGCATAGAAGTATATCACAGTTTTGTATCCATGTTGAGAAGATCCATTGATGTAGGACCTCTGATTTAGGCCAAAAGCCATAAAATCTACATATAAATACTTTGGCCTTGAAGTCCCCATAAATCTCGTTTACCTCAGGTAGGTTCACTGTTAGTGTTGTCACTTGGGTCATATTCTCCACAATAGAGGCACCAGGGAGGGTGCATGCCTATTATATTTGTTTTTGTGGCTATGCCTTCTCTTTTACTACATCTTTGAATGAAAATGGGACTTTGGAGCTTGAACTAGGGCATCCTCCAAGAAGCTTTAAGTTAAGGATGATGGTTGAATCAGGACCAATGCCATAATCCTACACCTTGTAGTCCTCTTGCATTGTTGTCGTTGCATATATCATATTTTGTACTGTTGGTGGGATACTTATTTTCTCTTGAATATTTTGTTTCAAAGTTTGTACCCACTCCCAGTTCTAGATCCTCATACAAACTATTTTCCCTGTTAAGTTTCTCATAAATATGTGGATCAGGGCCTCTTTAGGTTGATCTCATGACTAAACTTCAAGATACTTATGTTTATTAATATCCTCTAGTTTTCACTCTCCTCCTACATTCAATTCATGCTGCAAATAATGGATGTTATCATATCGATCTTTCACTTCCAACAACCATACATACTAATTCTACTGTGGGCGTTCATTTAGTTTATTATGGCTAAGGAAATCAGAAAAGTCAAGGGAAAAGGCTTTGGAAAGGCATGAGGCATTAATAGGCATTTCATTTATGATAATAATGGAAATTAGGAGAAAAATAAGGTGAAATGTCAAAGGTTGCATGTGAGTAGGAAAATGAAGGAAAATAATGGAAAATAGAAGAAAATAGAAGCCTCATTAATAAAAAGGATTCTAAGGATGAGCTGGTAACCTCTTATCAGTTCATTTTTGGAGATCCCTATTTATTCTGTCTCTCTCTCTCTCTCACTCTTGGACACTTAGATTTTTCTTGGATCACTTCGACATTGGATCAAGAAAAGAAAGGAAGGCAAGAAGAAGGAAAAAATTAGGCAAGGAAGAGCATGATCAAGCGACTACAATAGGATTATTTGTAGGTATCAAGTTGCATGTATGATTTCCTTGCTAATTTTGGCATGCATGGTTATGCATGTATGTTCTTGGTTCTCTTGTTGTCATTGGCATTAATTTTTCTAGGTTTGACAGTGTTTTCCATCCTTGCCTTGCCATTTCCAGATAGCCATGGTGTGATGGGTGTTAGAAAATTATATATTACGGAGCAATGGAACACCTAAAATATTGCAAAAATATAAATACATAAAATGCATAAAACAAGAGAGACACGGATATACGTGGTTCACCCAATTTGGGCCACGTCCACCTCAAATAGCCAGTCCTTCCTTTCTAATTTCTAGCAAAATGAAGAGACAAAACTACAACAGATCCGCTGTAATATCCTCTATTTTCTCTCACAGTCTCACCTCTCTATTTCTCGCTTAGAGAATACACATATATTACACAGAATCAATACAATGCCCTCATATGAAGAGAGAGGTTTGCTTCTAGGGAAGAATACCCTAAACTAAACATAAGTTCTACCGTCATATCATCCACCTAATGAATGACCTAGATTGACTAGAAATTGCTATATTTTTACAAGGAAATTTTATATCTGTTTTTATCTTTGAGGGTGCTACCCCTGAGCCCCCGCTGGGGGACCAATGACCCCTAGACCTCGCGGGGGGGACAAGTGCCCCCCACAGCCCCCCACGTGGAAGGGTGTACAAACTTCCTGGGGTATACATCTGGCTAAAACAAAGACCTCTGAACAATCATGCTCCACACACAACAATATCCCACTTGGAGAATGATTGTAGTAACTCCATCGTTGCTTCATTTTCTCGACAATGACTACTCTTATTATCTCCGTCACCTACCATATCTGCATCAACATATCACTGTAGGGAAATGTTGAACTACCAAAGTATAATGCTTGATTTGTGGTAACTTCAAATATTTGAGATTCCATTTCACTGCCATCCAATGTTCCTTTCCTGGATTGTTCATGTACCTGCTTACAACTCCCACTTCATGAGCAATATAAGGCCTTGTGCAGACCACTACATACATTAAGCTTCCAATTGCTGATGCGTATGAAACTTTAGACATATAATCCATGGCTTCTTGAGTCTTTGGGCACATTTCCTTACTAAGTTTGAAATGGCTAGCAAAAGGTGTACTAACTAGTTTTGCATTGTGCATATTAAATATTTTCAACACCTTTTGTATGTACTCATTCTGAGACAATGTTAATTTGTGATTTTTCCTATCTCTAGTGATTCTCATAGCAAGGATTTATTTTCCAACTCCGAAATCCTTCATTGCAAATGAATTTGCCAATTTTCTTTTGAGCACATTTATTTCCTGCATGTTATACCCTGCAACAAGCATGTCATCTACATACAATAACAATATAATATAGCTGCAATCATTTTGCTTTTTTAGATAAACATAATGACCAGACTGACATCTGGTATAACCTTGTTTAGACATAAACTTGTCAAATTTTAGATACCACTGCCTTGGAGCTTGTTTTAAGCCATACAAGGTCTTCTTGAACCGGAACACTAGTTTCTCCTTCCCTTTCACCTCATATCCTGATGGTTGCTGCATATATATCTCTTCCTCCTGTTAGTGCTCAAATCTACCTTAGGCTGAAATAAGGTAAAACTCAAGGCTGAAATGAGGACAGGAGAGTGCTCTCTCTAGTCAATCTCGATAAAATGAGCAATAGAGTGCGAGATGACTCTAGAATGGAACTGATTTTAGGCTAGTAAAGAGATAGGAAGGTTTGATTTTGATTTTTTGGGTTTCTGTTGGAGAAATGGAAAAAAACAATATTGGGTCTGGGGATAAGGCCAGATCTTTGTAGAATTCGAGTTGGGGCAAGGTAGGCAGTAGTCTTAATGCTTTTTGATTAAGTGTATGGATGGATCAGAACGAAAAGGAGCTAAAGAGAGAAAGGGAGAACATGGATCCTCTCCAAATAGGTGAAAACATGTAAAACTAAACAAATTCAAAGGCAGAGCACCGAAATCAATGGATTCAACCTCATTTACTCATTCCTTTAGTTTCAGAAGCATAACAAGGGAATGTCATACAATAATCATGAAAGAAATTACAATAAACTGAGAGAAAACACCATCAAGAACTAAAAGCCATAAGAATCCCAACAGGTGCTGCAAAACCTCTGATCTTTCCTTAGCCAAAATATGAAAAATATGTACAATAGTGTGCCAAAATATTTCCCAAGAGTCCAACCTCTCCAACCTTTGAAAATGACTGAGAAAATACATCTTATAGACCATCCTAACCCCTTCCCATGCCTCTAGGGGTCGAATTCCTCCTTCTAGGAGTAGTTCCAACTAATTCTAAACAGGGAGCTAGAATATAGGAATCCAAACAACTTGCCTCTAAAAGAAGGGAAACTGATTCATTAATTAAATTTTTGCTATTTTATGAATGAATCATCTAGAATAGGTAAATAAGAACCAAATTTACATCATATACATCAAATTACATCATGATAACTCAAAAATTTCATCCACAAGCAAAACTGGTTCAACTAGCCGAATTTCTGAGCTGGAACGTGAAAAATTGACCAAAAATCCATATGCGTAGCGCGCTTGAGCCATGTGCATAGCACGTCTTTCAGCCTGATTTTTGGCCACTTCCCAACACCCAAATTGATCTCATGATAGATCGTTGGAAATCTCTGGATGTTGACTATCTAACCCAGGTGGACTTTCGAAATTTGGAGCTCATTTGCCCCTCCAAAACTTCATTCTTCCAGAAGTACTTCCTGTTGGAGCAAAAGGTGGCAGCAAGGTGGTTTTCATGGTGTTTTTGGGCCTTCTGATAATCCAGAACTTGATGAAATGCTTCGGCAATACTTGAGAATGCATAACTTACCATGAAAAACCCAAAAATATAAATTTTTCCTTCAGCAAGTGTCCCAATCAAAAGCAAGCTCGTCGACGTGCTACTCGTATGGCTGGAAAACATGTTTTTAGGCCAAAATATTTCAAAATGACAAATAATTCTTCGAATTTGCTCAAATTCGGAGCGAAGACCCTCCATCATGTATCATGCCCAGCCAATGAAGCCTCGACCAAAATACGGAGTGGATTAAGTGTTTCACGACACTTCAATGTCCTCCTGGTGTATGCAGTTCAGTGGTGCAATCTCTGTCTTGTTCATATAATGTATCGATGTCCACCTCCATGATGTTGCAAAATTTGTGTTGGCTTGAATGAGATGAAGAATGAGGATTTGGTGCTTTTGTTTCAAATGCCAAATGTGGGAGGAACCGTGGGAAATAGGGTCGTGTGAATAGTGGACTATGGGAAAATGAGCTATGGGAACAACATGATTTCAATTAAGTGAAGAAAATATGCTTGAGTCAAGTGAAATTAAGGATGTGAGTACAGTCACTTGATTGTATGAAATTTTGGACCCTATAACTGATATGAAGGATGGAAAGTGGTAACAAATGGCAAGTTTTAGGGATGGGATATAGGGAAATAGTAGAGGTACAAAGTGATATGAGTGATTTTAAAAGGAATAGGGAAAAGGGAGACATTGTATGATGATATGAAAGTAGTGGGGAAAGGAAAATACAAGTGAGATATGGAATCATTTGGCACCGAAGTAAAATTATTAAAATTCAAATTCAAACCCTAAAGAGACATTTCTTTACATGAGAGTAGGGTTTGTGTTTTTCAACATTCATACTCTTACAACCAATCTTCAAACAACTCCAAACAATGACCAAAGATAATAGCAAGATGATTTAAACTTACATGAGGCAAAGGAGACTGAGAGACTTTGAATTTTGAAGAGCAGTGGCAAAAATTTTGTGTTCTGGCCCAATGCATAGTGCACTCCCTATGGTTAGCACGCATGTAATTTTACACAGGCTGGGAAGGCTATATGCGTAGCTCTCTCCATATGCGTAGCTCGCTCTATATGCGTAGCGCGCCTCCTATATGCGTAGCGCGCCACATAGTGCATTTTGCAGGAGGATTTTGGAGGCCTTCCCGGTGTCCAAATTGACCGCTTGATATCTCGTTGGAACACTCCTGGAGTCAACTTTCCATCCCAAGTAAATTTTTTTAATTTTTACTTCAGTTTCTTTGTCATAGATCAAATCTCCCAAAACTTGTCAAAATGAGCAGAATGAGGCTGCCTCAAGGCAGAGCGCTCTTGCAGTCAACGTTTGAAGGTCTTCCTCAACTTCAAATTGAGCTCATGATAGCTCATTGGAAAGATATTTGTGTCTAGTTATCCTTTGACTCATCAAGAAAGTCATTTAGTCAAACATGCTAGGAGAAAGCTTGATTTTTGCAAGGTTACTCCAGAGGTGCATTTAATTCTCTTGAGGCAACGATATTTTTGAAATTTCTCTAAACCATGATACCTGTGTAAGGAGTGAGGGATTTTTTTCATCTTTGGCATGTTTTGGACAAAAACCTCTCCGAGTTTTCCCAAAATCATCTTTGATTGCTCTGAAACATCTTTTGAGTGAAACTTATCCCGATGTGTGAAACAAGGGATTTTGCCGAAATGAAGCGAAATGAAGGGGATAAGGGGCTTCTAAATTCTTGGGGAAATTTCAGGAAGTAGGGAGGGATGTTAGGAAGTAGGATAAAGTGGAATCTCAGAGATTGAATGAGGGGAAGGGGTCCAAAAGGGCAAAACACAGAACTAGCATAGAAAATTGCGAAGTTGAGGCAACAAACTAGGGTTTGTGCAAAAATGAGGAATTTGGGGGATCTCAGTGATGGGAAGTGTTTAATAAGGTACATTAATGATAGGGGAAAGTGTATGAACATCAGGATACAAGTTTTTTCTAATTATTTGACCATCCAAGAGAAATTACCTCAAAAACCCTAGGAGAGGGAAATGGACCTTACCTAGGCACAACTGAAGCAAGAACAAGTTGTAAAATGATCCAATGGAACTTGACATGATGATGAAAACCCTCTAAATTATGGTACACTTAGCTGAATGGTGACATGAACCAACATTTGGTCAACTTTGACAGGAGTAAAATCAACCCCTAGACCTAATGCCTAGTGACTAAATTTTGCTTGAAGACTCTTTGAAATGACAAAATTTGACCTTGACACCTTAAAATCACTTTGTAAGAGAATGTTTGATCACTGAAGGAAGGTTGCAAAGACTGACACTAAAATTGGCTCCAATGGGGATGGTAGCTCCTTGGAGGTGCCAAGAACGACAAATCTTTGGGAGAGCAGACCAGTGCCTTATCCATTGCGCAATGGAATCAAAAACTCAAACTGAAATGCATGACTGAAAACTGATGACTTAACGACACAAATTGACTCTCACTCAACTAAGAACTGACTCGATACTTAAACACAACCGATAAACTGGAAATATGCTCAATATGAAACTTATTCAATACAACCTACTATAATTTTTCCATTCATCACCTGATCAAGTGAAATGGAATAACCAATGCAACCATGTAAGAATTCTGAATGTTGTTTGATTTCTTCCCACATGCTTTCTGATGCGCAGGAAAAGGAAAGAATCAAAAGGAAACTCCCATGGAAATTTGAACTCAAGCTAACTACTGATAAACTTGCAGAGCACAAATTGACTGGATAACTACAAGAATACTGCGAAAGGATCTTCATAAACATAGCTATGGTCCAAGTAATCTTCATAGCTAGATATCAAGACTTCTCTCACATCTGTGTTGTGTTTCTTTGGTGATTGCAGCAAGCTATCAAAAGGATCCTAAAATTCATGAAAAACCAAACTCCGTTGCTGATTACAAACAGAACAAAAGTCTCCTTCATCAATCTCCTCATATGACTGCAAACCTTGATGAGGGCTTTGTAATGAAAAATATGTTAAACAAGAGAATGAAGGTGACCTTTGAATAAGATTATCATCAATATTCTTTTCCGGCACATGGTTATCTAATGAAGGAAAACTTTTACAACAAACATCATCCAACACACGTGCAATATGATCATGCTGTAATGTATCCATTGAAACTGTATGACATCCTTCTAGCTATTCATCTTTTTCTTGAGAGATTTTACAAAGATTCTACCTTATAAACTGAAATGCTTCGAAACAAAAGGGTATAGAATCTTCCTGCATCATCAAATCATGTATTTCATCTTCCACACCTTCATCTGTAATATGCCCTTCAATTTCATTTTGTGGCTTCAAATATGATGCTATAGGCTACTCAAGAATTTTGTTATCTGTCTCATCCTCAACATTAACATTGAGAGATTGTTGATTTGTTATAGGCTGTTCATTTGAAGATTTACTATGCAATCTACCTTTCAAAAACTGAAATGATTCAAAACAAAATGGTACAGAGTCACCTTGAATCATTAAGTCATGTGTGTCCACTTCCAAGTCTTCAGCTGCAACTTGAAAATCAATGGCTTTCGAGGGTTGCAAATATGAATATGAGAAATCTTGAACAAAATTTTCATTGCTCTCAAGATGATTCAAATCAAGACTTGTTAACATTTGATTTCTGATTGCATGATATTTATCTCTAATGAAATGAAACAAATCAAAACAAAAAGGAAAAGATCCTTCACATAATTCAAACGTTGATGCACTTTCCTCATCATTGTCATAGCTAATATGCATCGGTTGATCACTGTATTCGAGCTACTGAAAGTGAACTTCCTCCTCGCACAAACTAGCTGCTAATTCGTCTGCAAGATTAGCTTCTTTTTGGAGAACATAATCATCATCATACTGATCAAACTGAGGAAATTCATCATAAAACATACACATCATATCAACAACTCTCTCTTCTTCACAATGATCTGTAAAACAATGACTATGACAACTGGGATCAGAAACAAAATGTTTTGGGTCAGCCGCTTGTTCTTGAATGTCACTTTCATTTTTTGGAGTCATTTTATGCACCATCTCTTCTACTGCATTTACGAAAAGATCAAGCTTTTCCTCTGAAAGTTTCAGCTGCTCTGAATATTCTTCTTTTCTTCTTCCTTCAACCTTTCCCTCAAGATCATAAAATGAGCCTCTGCATTCACTGCCTTGTTCTGCATCTCGTGAAGTGTTGCAATATTCTTTTCTCTCAGCTAAAACTCCATTTCCTGATCAAAGGCACTCGGGTAGTGCAAGAGAGCAGATTTAGGAGAAGGTCTTATATCAACTAGCATCGAATAATAAACTTGGTTAAGTCTGGAAGAAAATTGTTGTACTGTCTCCCCTGGCATTCTTTTCAGCTGATTATACTCTTCTATAATAAGGAAATGATTACGTCCAGTCATCCACCTGTACGAGGCTGAGCGTGGTTTGATGTCACCTTGAGTTTTACCTTATTTCAGCCTAAGGTAGATTTGAGCGCTAACACCTCCAAATCCCCATGGAGAAAGGTTGTCTTTACATCTAACTGCTCAAAATGCAAATCTTCAGCTGCTACTAGACTTAAAATACTTATGAATGAATTCATTTTAGCAACAAGAGAAAATATTTCATCAAAATAAATACCTCTCTTTTGTGCAAACACTTTCACCACAAGTCTAGCTTTGTACCTCTGTTTTCCTCCATCTTCTTCCTTCAGCCTGTAAACCCATTTATTCTTCAATGTAGTTTTTCCTGTAGGCAACTTGACTAAGTCCCAAGTCTGGTTATGCATTAAGGAGTCCATCTCTTCTTCCATGGCCACCTTCCACTTATTCCTACATTCAAACCCACATTGCTTCTTCATAACATTCAGGTTCACCAAAATCAATCAACAATAAATAATATAATGAAGGAGAGTATCGTTTAGGGGGTCTACTTATCCTAGTAGATCTTCTAACACCACTTTTAGGTTTTTGTGGTGCTTGTTGCTGTTGTTGTGGTTGTTGATTATTATTATTTTCAAGCACCTTTACTTTTTCAGTTGTTTCATCAAGGACTGCGTATTCCTTGTTTTGTTTTTCCTGTTTCTTTTCCTGCAATTGATTCTTATACAAGACCTTTTCATTGAATATTACATCTCTGCTCCTAATGATTTTGTGATTTTCGTAATCATATAAGTGATAACCAAAATCATTAACACCATATCCAATAAAGGTACATTTATTTGACTTTGCCTTAAGCTTTGTTCTATTTTCTATATCAATATGGACAAAGGCCTCACAACCAAAAGGCTTTAAAAAAGAGTAATTTAGCTTTTTACCTGTCCATGCTTCCTTTGAAACACCACCATCCAAGGAACTTGAAGGCCCTCTGTTTATTAGATAAACAACAGTATCTATAGCATCTGCCCAAAACTATAAAGGCAATCCTGCATGCAATCTCATGCACCTTGCACGCTCCATGATTGTTCTGTTCATTGTTTCCGACACACCATTTTCTTGTGGTGTTCTTGGAACTGTCTTCTCTCTACGAATTCCATGTTCTGAATAGTACTTATCAAACTCTTTGCTGCAATATTCACCTCCATTGTCTGATCTAAGACACTTCAATTTCTTTCTTGTCTCAATCTCAACCAAAGCTTTCCATTTCTTGAAAATATCAAATACATCATATTTATTTTTAATACAATAAATCCAAGTTTTTCTAGTTGCATCATCAACAAAAGTAACATAATAATGAGAGCCACCGAGAGATGATACCTAAGCAGGTCCCCATACATCTGTATGCACAAGCTCTAATTTTTCACTCTTCTTTTCTTTCCGAACTCTAAGAAATCTGACTCTCTTCTGTTTTCCATAAATGCAATTCTCAGAGAAGTCCAAATCAACATTCTTCAAACCCGGCAACAAATTTCTTGAGTGAAGAATCTTCATCCCCTTTTCACTCACGTGTCCGAGCCTATGATGCCATAATTTTGCATATTCTCCTTTGGAAGTTAAAGCATTAACAAAATTATAAATACCATTGCATAAATACAATGTGCCAACCTTTTCGCCTTTTGTTATTACCAAGGCTCCTTTGGTGACCTTCCAAGCTTTACCTGTGAAAGTTGTCACACAGCATTCACCGCCTAACTGCCCTGTTGAAATTAGATTTTTCTTTCGATCTGGGACATGCCCTACCTCCTTTACCAGCCATTGGTTTCCATTCTTCTATTTTACAATAACCTTATCCATTCCAACAATTCTACAGGGTTTATCATCACCCAAACGAACTTGTGCAAAATCTCCTTGAACATAGTCATGAAAGTATTTCTTATCACATGTGGCATGGAATGAGGCCCCTAAATCTACCACCTAGGAATCAGTAATATTTTCGAAAGAAAGAATCAAAGCATCTTGTAACACCTAACCTATCACATTTGCTTCATGATTGTTTTCTTGCTGTACATCTCCTTCTTTTCCCTTTCGAGATCTACAGTATTTCTTTAGGCGTCCTTTCTTTTTGGATTTCCAGTACACTATCCCCGATCTAGACTTGGATCTGCCTTTCCTTGAATTACAGCGATATCTTGAGCTCTTTCCTCTTTCCATTTTTCTTCCCCTAGACTCTGCACTCAAAGCATTACTTGATGTCTCACCATAGCTTTTTCGTCGCATTTCCTTGCTAAGGATAGCATCGAAAACATCATCAAATTTTAAAGTACTAGATCCAAAAATAGAGTTACTAATGGCCATTACTAAACCATTCCAACTTTCTGGTAATGAGCACAAGAATAACAGAGATCTAACTTCGTCATCAAAGTTTACCCCTACAGAACATAATTGACTTGTAACACTATTAAAATCATTTAAATGGTCTACAATAGATCCACCTTCCGACATCTTCATATTAAATAACCGTTTCATAAGAAATACCTTGTTTGAGGCTAAGGGTTTTTCATATAGTTTCTCCAACGCCTTAATCAAACCCTTTGTTGTTGTTTCCTTTGAAATGTTGAAGGCAATCAATGTTGCGAGGCATAACCGTATTGTTTTGAGTGACTTTCTATCGAGAAGGTTCCATTCTTCATCCATCATACTTGTCGGCAATTTTGCTTTTCCACCCAATGGTAGATATAGATCTTTTTGATACAGATAATCTTCCATCTACATCTTCCACAATTAGAAGTTTTGGACATTAAATTTCTCAACCCTAAACTTACCATATTTTGCCATTTCTCCCACTCGAACAAGGAAACCTTATTTCCTGTGAGTTTATCAGCCAAATAGACCTTTGGCTCTGATACCAATTGTTAGAAAATTATATATTATGGAGCAATGGAACACATAAAATATTGTAGAAATATAAACACAAAAAATGCATAAAATAAGAGAGACACAGATATACATGGTTCACCCAGTTTGGGCTACATCCACCTTGAACAACCAGTCCTTCCTTTCTATTATGCAACAAAATGAAGAGACACAACCTACATTATATCTGTTGTAATATCCTCTGTTTTCTCTCATAGTCTCACCTCTCTATTTCTCGCTCAGAGAATACACATATATTACACAGACTCAATACAATGCCCTCATATGAAGAGAGGGGTTGCCTTATAGGGAAAAAACCCCTAAACTAAACATAAGTTCTACCATTAGATCATTCACCTAATGAATGGCCCAGATTGACTAGAAATTACTATACTTTTACAAGGCAATTTTACATCTATTTTTAGCTTCGAGGGTGCTACCCCCGAGCCCTCTTCGAGGGACCACTTGCCCCCGGACACCCCTGCAGGGGGGGGATCAGCTCCCCCGGACCCCCGTAGGGGGGAAAGTCCCCCCCACAACCTCCCGCGTGGAAGGGTGTACAAACTTCCTAGGGTATACATCTGATTAAAACAAAGACATATGAACAATCATGCTCCACACACAACAATGGGGTTCTCATGATTTGGTTGAGTTGGATTGTCGGATAGATTTGAAACTCAGTGAGGTGGTCTCTCAAAGAAAGAACAAATGGATTAGTGATCTCTGAATCATACCGTTGATTGCTGTAAAGCCTTGGCCTAGTAACCCTCGAACCATATCGTTAGTTGCGGTAAAGTCAGATTTTGTGTTTCCTCATTGGGCGTTGAAATCCTTGACCCTTCAATAATGATGGGATATACGTTAAATCCTAGAGGTGGATTCCCTCGATCAAGCCTAGGAATACTTTTACAAAGAATGGTAGGCTATATAGTAAATCTTGGAGGGTTGAGTCTTGATTGGGCCTAAGGATACTCGACTGTTGTATGACAAGATGTATGGTAAATCCTATATACTAAGAGACAAGAAAATTTCTCATGGTTTGGGTCGAGAAATATGGTGGCATCCATGCTTGTTTAGGGCTCAGTGATTTGATGGGGATTGTTATACAACCTAGCTCCATTGATGAGGGTGAGGTGGTTTATCCTCAGGAAGCCTAGGTTGATTTCTAGTCATAAGTCCTACATTCATGCTTCGAGTATGGCACGTAGGTGATTGGTTGAACAAAATATTTGGCTCAAGTAATGTATGGTTGGGTGGTACATGGAAGTCTAAACCTGATTGCCTTATGCATTCATTAATAATATTTCCTTCTCCTTGGTATTTCATGTGTAAATGTATTGGTTTATATATGGATTTAATGGTTATTTTATTCTTGTTATTTATGTTGTTTATATGAAAATTATGAATATGTTTTATGATAGTGATGATGTATTACTCTTATCATGTTTTGATTTTTAAATGAATGAGAAATGAATATATTTCCTAATATATGAGAATGAAACTAATGTCATAAGACATCAATGCTTCCTAATGATTCTCAGATAAGCATGAGACCCCTATTATCAGATCTATTGTTATGACCTATAGAATGCATATTTGTGACATGTTTAACAAAATGTATGTCATGGCTAGTAGGGGTCCAATCAATT
Source organism: Pinus taeda (assembly GCA_000404065.3). Classification (NCBI taxonomy): domain Eukaryota; kingdom Viridiplantae; phylum Streptophyta; class Pinopsida; order Pinales; family Pinaceae; genus Pinus; species Pinus taeda. Next base: position 26,377 of record APFE030731632.1, on the reverse strand, counting down.
AACTGACAATTTTTTTGCATTAGCACCTTTTTTCTATGTTATTTATCATTCCTATAGGTTTCATGGAGTTATGGGTCATGGCTTGAGTCCTGACCTTAAAAAAGTGGCACAAAATATGAGATTGCTAGCTCAGAACTAGTTGAAAAAGTCCCCAGTTGCTGGGATTCCCTTATTGTGGGAGAAAATAGAGGGCCCCAGTCACATTCATGCCCATTTCATGTGAGCAACTGAGGCTCTAATCAATAAAATTTCATGTTACCTTAGGGGTTGGTCACCTAGAAGGGTTGGATGGCTCCTGGAGGCTTTGTAACATGTGTAGAAGGTTAGATTGGTTGTTTTTTACGAGTTCCACTTCCTTAATTCTACATGTGGAGTTGAATCATATCATAGTATGCTCTCATCAAATGTTTACTCCAACAGACTGATTAACTTAGGTAAATGTTGTAGGAGGGTGTTACAGCTTTGATGAAAAATAATCCTCTAATTGAAACTTGGAATTATGTGTTATAGTACTCAAGTGGGACAAAGCACATGAGGAGAATGGAAAATATAAAAAGTTTCAAAATTTATGGCTTCGGCCTTTTATTATTATTGAAGAGATTGACCCTAGCACATTTTTACTACACACTCTAGAGGGACAGTCAAAATCACCTCAAGCCAATAGACAACTCCTTAAAAAATACTATTCCTAGATCACTTCAGGGAAGTTTAATTTGTAAATATTGCTTGTTTCATGGAATTTTTGTTTTGAGTAATTTTTTTTTTTGCTAACTTGTTTTGACATGATCACTATCTCAAGCCAAAATTTATGACTAAAATTTAATTAGAAGGAAAACTTTAAGAAGATGATGATTTTCCTATTGATGTTCTAATATACTAGATTGTTTGTTCTTGATTTTCACAAAATAGAAAAGATGATTTTTTGTTCAAAATATCTAAAACAATTATCATTGCTATAGCAAATATTTAACTCTTCCCATATTTTATCAAGGGAGTTTATTATCCAATCATCGGTATTTAATAGATAGTTTAATCGGTGAAAATTTAGTGATGTTTAACCTCTTACACTACTTTCTACTCTTAAGTAGCTTTTTGTTAATATTTTCTTCCCCACCTATTAGAGGATCTCTTTCAGGGTTACTAACTAATTTACTTAAATCATTATTGATCAAGTTAGTTGAAGGATAGGAGGTGTCATTATGAGCCTGCATACCATGGTCATGGATGATTGGGAAATGACATCGCCATATCTGATCACCAAGTCATGGTGATGACTTTCAATCATAACACTAAAAGACAAGAGGTCTTGTTATGAGCCGATTTTTTCATTTCATAATCTTCTATCAATGGTAGTACCATTATCTAGCTAACAAATCTGGACACAAGTCTTTAGAGAAATCTTAAATAAGGAAGATAAATTAAATAAATATGTAAATTATCATTCCTAATAGTTGGTATGAAAGCATCTAAATTTAGGTTAAAATGTGTCTTTTCAAAGGTATAGATGCTTGAATGAAATAGGGGCAATTCATTTGGTATTAAAGACATGTTTATGCTACTTTCGGAGTTAAATGTTTTCCTTGTTTAATTTTTTATTTATAAATTCCCTGAATATTTTAATAATAATGAATTCTAACATATTTTAGTTTATGTATGGTGATGAGAGTTATATGAAGATGTTTGTGAATGGAATATCTCAATCAGTTTTAATCTGAATTAGAGCAATCTATTTTCAATTTCATTCTCATCTCTTTTTATCTAACATATGATTTATATTTCCTTAACATTGTGCAAGTTTCTAGTGAAGGACAATTGATTCATCTAGTGAGTCACCATTTCTTGGCCACCTAACAACGTCCCCTTACATTCTAGGAATGAAATGGATCATTCCTTTCTATTTTTTTGTTTATTTCAACTTCCTTGCTTTAGCTAAGCAATCTAAAATGGTGACTATATATTTTTGGAAGCAAATAGTTTATTTTGGTGTGATGATTCTGCTAGTTTGTTTAGAATTTTAGCATAGTCTTATTTTCATTACATATATGATTCTGATGATGACCATGAAGGAACTTAAAGGAAGATCCTAAATCCTAACAACAATTGGTTTATGTATGTCTTTTGTTTCTGGGTCAATACAATATCAACCTCACATACTTACTAACATCACATTCATTTTTTTTATGAGAAATCTTGATGGCATTGCGAATCCTAGTGTTTTTAATATTTCCTTTGCCTTGGTTATGGATTAAACTTATACCTATGACATGGTGTTTTTATATGCTATATAGTTTTGGAATATGACTGATTTAATTATATTTTTGGACTTTATTAGAATATATCTGTCACCATGTTTTTCATATTACATACTATATTAATGGGGTCTAGCCTTATATTATTTATCACCACCTAGTGCTATTCATCTTGATATTTATATTTTGGGTTTTTTTTATTATAACCTAAGGTGGTATAACTTAACATTATGAACATTTGTTATTTTCATAAACAATTTTGTAATGGGATACAATACACCTATTTGATGGATAGGTCATAATTCCTAGAGTTAATACTTGAGAGAAACAGGTCATGTAATATATGCAACAGGGTATGATGTCAAATTAATCATATATTTATACAATGACATGGATTTTCCCATCCACGTTGGAAAATGTAAGTTTTAACACTTGGATATTTGTCATGTTCGAACAGAGATTCTTGGAGGCCAAATTATTGAGGCTTACGATGATTATGTCAGTCTATTCTAGGAAGCTAGATGGTGGAATTTTATTCATAATCTCCAAGGTCATAATGACAATGTATTCAATGATTTTTCCTCCACTTACAATCGCCATAGAGCCAAATTTGGAGATATTGAGATGTTGATTGATGGAAACTTCAATGTTAAATCAACATATCTTTCTACTAAGGGTGAATATTTGTCAAAGAATTTCCTAGTATAGGATATCCTTTGGCGAGAATTTATGTTCTCAAAGGATTACAGCTACAGTGTGAAATGGGTGACTATTGATTTCATGAAAATAAAATGGAAGGAAATGCTTGACCTCATTGGGAATTTTATTACCTAGAAGTATAAATATGGACTTGTGTTTCTATATCATATACATCTTATGATGGTATTTATTTGTTTTATGTTGAAACATACATTTTATTTGCACACAATCCTTTCTAAAATGGCCAAGTTTTATTAAACGGATCGTCAAAATCCTGAACACATCTTATTTCACCAAAGTTTGATATGCATTCTTGTTAAACACCATTTGATTAAGTATAGTGATAGTTACAATTCATTACTCTATTGGAATGGTTTTGAAAACCCTCATCCTAGTGATAGAGAAGGAATCCCTCCTACGGTTTCACTTAAACCTCGAGAACCCCCTTGAATTACGGTTTCATGAATGGCCCTAACACTAGATTAAGTTTGGAATGGTGGGACACTCCACTTGTTGTCCTTTATCCATCCCTCACATAACCATGACACCACCTCCCTTTATTACTAGCCTCTCACAAAATTCTAACATGCATTCTATCAATAATTGCTCAGATGACACCCATTACATATTTATTCCTTTCATCATGCTTACAATTTGGAGTTTTCCTCTTCCTTACTCAAGGTTTAGCCTCATTCTCTGACTTTCTCTACACTGGTAATCATTGACACCCCTATGGCCCCTGCATGCCTCATTGATGCCAATTACACCACCATCATTTCTGAACAAGGAACAGTCTACTGCATTAGTTATTGAAGGGGAAGAGATCACCCACCAACTACCACTGTTTCTGATGAACACATGACACTATATGATAATTTCATTGCATCCCACATTTGGTGCCAGGTAAATGAATTAGAAACTAAGGAGGTCTACTAAAGGAAAAATGCACATTGGGTGCTCCGTAATGTCCTTTCCCATCATATCCTCTTTTAGGAACTTGAACATCCAAAGATGCTAATTTGATTATTGAAATATCTTCCAACAATATTCACATTACCTCCTCCCTCCATCGGCTCTTCCATGAGATGTGCATTTCCCACCCCATCCTCCCTAGCCCATCAACCTCTATCTTTATTCCTCCCATCTCCTCATCCCCTTACACCATATTTATGAATGATGGGAATCACTTATTGTCTCACATAAGCATGAAACTGTTTCTCATCATGAGGACATCCATTCAACTGCTTTGAGGCTCTCCCCTCCTAGCCCAATCCTTATCGTTGCTACATTACAGAATAAATACATGCAAAAGTTGTCACCACCAACCCATTTAGCAAAAAACACACTTAACAACAATAATTCAATGTTCGTCCTAGTATCTTTGGTGACAACTAATCTCAAAGAGGTTCTCTCAAACACAACACATTTTAAATTTATTTTTACTCTCCAAATGTTAGTCGAACAATGGCTATGTTCTGCCACTATTATATGGTATCTAGTTTTTTCCTGAGGCGTTGTAATGGTATTGAACTATAAAATTTGAAAGTTTTCTATGGTTTCCCCTATTAGGGGCATATAACCTCCCACGGACACATCTCCAAGGATCCCCATGGGTAATGGCTCCACAAGTATTTATGTTTTTACTCTATATTTTTCTCTATTAATATAATGTCATCTACTTTCCAACCAAAAAAAATTCCTCAAGAACCTACTCGAAATCCCTTTGTCTCTTAAGACAATGAGAATTGAGGCCTCAAAAATGTCTGTCATTCTAACGAACCACATTTATGTGAAGAAATGATGATTAAAATCTCCACTTATGTGCCTACTCTCATCACTTGTAGTATGTCAAAGATGGTAGGGTTTCAACATGTCAAGCTACAACATGAGTTTTAAAATGATATTGGGCCATGTCTATTGGACTATAATAGCAATTTTCAATCTGTATACAACAAAGAAAATAGTCATTTGAGTCCAAAAGTTAAATATTGAATTGAAAGTAAAGAGTCGGCTCATAAAATATACCAAGCTCAATGAAAGAGAGGAAAAAAGGCCCTTTCAAAGATGGGTATGATAAGGTTGACTCTCTTAAGGATCAGGTGTTGAAAAAGAATAAACCCCACTCTATTCCTCACTCTGAATTTGTGGATGACAATTCTCATGATCAAGCTAATACAATTTTGATTTTGATAGATGCATAAAAATAATATACTGGCAACAAAGATACTTAGTTATGGTTCCCTTCCTTGAACAAAGAATCCACTAGCTCTAACAACAAAAATACCAACTTATGATGTTGAATAAACTTATGGTTAATCAAAATGATAAGAAGCCTTCTAGATTAGAGGAGAAACTGTAGTCATCAAACACCTAAAGAATTATCAAGTCTACCAATTTTAAATTGGTCATTACATCAGACTCTCAAATTCAAAACTTTCTAGATAAATATTTTCAATTGTTTATTTTCATGTCTAAGCATTGTCATGATATGCTAATATATTTGATTTAGCTTATCAGTTTTAAATCTAACTACAGAATCTCAGATTCTATAGCCACCTTATGTTATTTATAATGTCAATTATTGATTTCCATTTCCTCTATTTGCAATAGGTATGCCTCGTCTCTAGAAGTTTGTTATGGTTATGGTGATTCAGGATGTTTTGGATATGGCTTAGTTGTTTTAAATTTGCTATGCATATCATGTTAGTTATTTATGTCAACTTATTTTGAAGAAATTACGATTCGACCCAATTGTTCATGACAAGTATATTATTGTCCTTATTTTGCGAGAATGTTTTTATCTCATAGATTTGTTTTTTCGTATCGAGGACTCGTTGACATATATAGAGAGCTTCAATTTTTGAGAGGGAAGGGGGAAATATAGTCATTTAATTTTGGTGGTTGTGGGAAGAAAATATACATTCTAGTGTTTGTAAGTGTTCGGTTTGTTTCAATGATTTCAATATAACCAAAACTTAATAACATATGACATTTAAAATCCATAGCTATTGATGGAACTTTTATGAATTTTCCAAATATGTCTTTGGGAATTTTGAAGGTTTAATTCTAATATTTTCTTATTCTAATTTAGAAATGAAAAGTGTTTCATTTACATCTTCCTTTACAATATTAATTGTGTTTTAACCAAATTTAATCATATTAATCCTTTAATATTGTTGTCTTAAAAGATAATTTCAATTCTTCCATAACTTACATCAGAACTCTTAGAACATCTTTTGGGAACTAAGGTATCCAAAATATGTTGTTTATATATAAATGGGGTCCTATTAATCCTTTGAGATTGTTGTCTTAAAAGATAATTTTGATTCTTCCATAACTTAGATCAAAACTCTTAGATCATATTTTGGAAACTAAGGTATCCAAATATGTTGTTTCTATATAAATGGGATTCTCACTCTGATTGCAATAATTTATGTGTTTTACATAATCTTGTATTTCTTAATTACATATTTTGGAAACTAAGGTATCCAAATATGTTGTTTCTATATAAATGGGATTATTACTCTGATTGCAATAATTTATGTGTTTTACATAATCTTGTATTTCTTAATTACTGAACGATTTCAAGCTTACAAGAAATTGAAAGGTTCATTTTCAAAAGGGAATTATTATTATCATTTAGTTTTCTCGACGTGAGGATAATATTAGGTAATAATATGCATTTATATTTGCATTGATTCTTGATGTAAAATAGGAAAAACAAGTTATAAATTTTCTTCTTTTGTTTAAGAGACAAGACTATTACATCATTTGTAGTTTTCAGCCTTTTATCAAATATCACATTAAAAGTTATTGGTATTTAAATTTTAATTGAATTTATAAATTAAATCAGTTACTCAATTTGCATTTTTCAATATACAAATTGTACAAATAGAATATAAAACATTCATTCATATCATTTTTCCAGTTAGGTAAGTTTCTTATTATTTTCCTTTTGTATATATGTAAATTCATTGTAGTTTAGCATTGTATATTAATAGCTGAATGCTAATCGTATTATATTTTATTAGTTAGTTTGACTTATAATCTCGATATATTAACATAAAACATTGATGATAGGTCCATGTATACATAAACTTAGGATTGCATTAGGATTTTCATATTGTGATTCAAGGCTAATGGAGTCTCTAAACCCATCGGGAGTGGCTATTTAAATGGCTTAAGTTGTGTGAATAAATTTGGTCCTCGCCACATCCCTAGTTAGCATATGGTCCAAAAGACCTGTAAACAAAGTTTTAAAAGAGAACCTTAGAGATGTTATAGTCCAAAGAAGCACAAATTAGTTAGCATATGGTCCAAAATACCCATAAACAAACCTATAAAAGGTAACCTTAGAGATATTATAGTCCTAAGAAGCAAATTACTTCTCAAACATTGATTTTAATTTCTTGATCATATGAAATATTTTTGGATAAATAATTTTATTGTAATGATATAAAAACTTGTATATTATATTTTATTAGCAATTGGAGATCTACTTTGTCTTTTTATATAAAGGATAAGTTATGGTTTTTTTAAAGACATGGTTGCTTTAAAATCCTTATTAAGAAAGATTTTTTTTTTGTCTCTAATATATTTACTAACTTATGCTATTTTGGGAAAAGTTATTTGATTACTTTGTATATGACCTTAATGAGTTAGTTTGAAATACTTTGTATGTGATAATATAATTCTATTTTTAGTCAAATCATTTAATTTTTCTTAGTGAAAAAATAATTAGTGGGATCTCCAATTATTA
>APFE030731632.1:0-18660 GCA_000404065.3 Pinus taeda | reverse complement strand
TCTATTGTAATCATATAAAAAATTGTATATTATATTTATTTTCTTAATCATATGAAATAGTTTTGGATAAATAATTCTACTGTAATGATATAAAAACTTGTATACTATATTTTATTAGCAATTGGAGATCTATTTTATCTTTTTATATAAAGGATAGGTTATGTTTTTTTTAATACACGGCTGCTTCAAAATCTTTATTAAGAAAGTTTTTTTTCTCTAATATATTTACTAACTTATGCTATTTTGGGAAAAGTTATTTGATTACTTTGTATACGACGTTAACGAGTTAGTTTGAAATACATTGTATGTAATAATATAATTCAATTTTTGGTCAAATTTTTTAATTTATTTTTAGCGAAAAAGTAATTAGCGACATCTTCAATTAGTATCTTTAACTAATACATATTTATAAATATATCTATTTCTACCATTCACTACCTTAAACTTTGATTCTATTATACAATTATTTTAAAAATATGTAATTATAAATTTGTTTATAAGAACATAATAGTGACATTATAATGATATATATTCCTAATATTTTTCTCAAATACAAAATAAAACAACCATACCAATACATACCTATTAATATTAATATCAAAGACACCATTTGTATACATTATATTCAAACTATTTTCTAAAACAAAAATAATTTATTATCTTAAACTATAAATGATCCGAAAGTTATGACTATCTCCAAGCCCTATATCTAAACTCTTTGCTGTAAAAAATAAAATAGTTTAATGTTTTATACTATAAACTAGCATAACCACATTCGTAAATATAGTTGTTATACTGAAAATTCATCATTTTCTATTATTTGCAAGTCAATCAGCTTCTATACATAATTTAATATTATTTATTAATATTAATACTAAAACATAATGAAAATAATAACTTAAACTAATAGATCTAAAATATAAACTAGTAAAATTTAGAGTAATCAACCTTAGAAAATTTAAATTTTAAATAATTAACATAAATTTCAAATTATGACATGATTCTTTTATAACTATTTTCATATCCACAATGATAATCTTAGTTTAGACCATCATCAAATACAACCATGGAAAAAGTTTAATAATGGATTATCATATTACATAACTTAAACTAAAAACACATCCTCTAACTTAAATTGAAAACACATCCTAAAGGAAAAACAGAGACGTAAACATTTTCTCATATCATAATAATCTATTTTAAAATGTACTTAACTAAAATCCTCATGCCTTAACCTATACATTTCCATTCAATATTATAATGAATAATAACCCTGCAAAACCATCAAAATATATAAACGAGTATCTAACTCTCACTCCACTATGTGCAGGGTGCATATATATATATATACTCTTCTTCGCATAATGCTAAAACTCAAACCACTCGACAATAAAATTCAAATAAATATATCAGGCTATGACGAAAATTTTCTTATGCCTTATTTAACCACGTTTTTTATATTTATTCTACAACAATATGTGATAATATGTTATTATCTTTAGAATTCTTGAACTCATCCCAGATGTGATAAGGAATGAATCAAGAATAATAATATAAAAGAGTATTTATTCCACTCCACTTAGACTCCTTAAGTTGTTCGGTAGAATGATAACCTTCATATCATTGTACACAAAATGGCCATCACAGGAAGGAATCAAGAATAATGAATAGCACAGAATTCAAGAATCAAGAATTTAAGGAATCAAGAATAATGAATATATATTTCATTCCACTTAGACTCCACAAACACTTCAATTTATTCCGTAGAATACCTTCATATGATTGTACCGAAAATAAGCATCACAAATATATCAATCAAGAGAAGTTGATAACCTTCAAATCATAATGATTATATCAATGAAGAGAAGTTGATAACCTTCAAATCATAATGATTGGAAAGGACAACCCTCTAACGATATGTGGGTTTTCGACAATTATGATTTTTTCCACATTTGACTCTTCGTTGATTATTTATGAACAACCTGCACCTTTTGCCATTTAGAATTGTCATGCTATCATAATTCAAACTCAATCTTAGACATCAGTAGGAATAATTAGTGAATATTATGGGAATGGCTTAGGTTCTGTTGCGTCTCAATAATAACATGAAGATAAGCAGATGGATTGGTGGAATGCGCTTGTGAAAGGAATAGATGGGAGGTCGAGGGTTAGAGATGTTAAAAAATGGAATTAATGACCCAGTATGTGGCATGTAAATTTTAGTAACTGAAAAATGAGACCTTTGATCAACCATATGGTTCAGTAAGGCCTTTGGATATGAATTTAGACAAAAAATATTATGCGACCATTGAAATTAAAATAATTTTAAAGTTTTGATTTGATCTAGGTGGACATTGGTTGCCACCCAACTATCCCACTTGGACACTCTTTCAGTTTTTTAGTTTCCTTAATTGTTGCATAGCTTATTATTTTTAGTAGTTTTTTCTGGTCCTCAACTTCTGGAGCCTTATTGAGGCCATAAATTACATTTTTTGGGAACTCTAGGAGCAACATGGGTTCTTGGACCAATGTTGCTCTTTGCAAAGTTGTAGTCCTTGGATAGGTCTTTCTGACAAGCTATGGTGCATGTCAAACGAAAGATCATATGCCAAAGTTACGTCCCCGGGAAGTTAATGTAGCAATTTACCCAAACGAGGCCCACGATTTGGTGTTTCAACTTCTAGGGTTAGATTTTTGGATGTTTAGGGTTTTCCAATGTTATTTCTATACTTTATTGTGTTCCTGTTTAAATCTGAATCAGTGGTATCAGAAAGGTTTTCCCTTTCTTTATTTTTCTTTGCATGTTCCCAATGAGGTCATGGTGTAAGGTGTTAGGGCTCCATCTAGTTGAACCTTTGCAAGATCAACCTCGCAAACCCCTATGGCCTCCCATGCCGGATGAAAAGAAAGATGAGGGGGCAGGAGATCCTATCAAAATCTTGCTCGAAGAAGCCCTTAAGTGACAAAGAAACGTGATGATAGAAAACTTTACACAGATCCATCAGCGACTACCTAGAGGCAATGCATCAGCTTTCAATAACTACTCTGGAATCGCTACACCCTTTAAGGTACAAGTTAATTTTGAAATCTCCTTATTCGAGGGTCAAATAGACGCAGATGTCGTAGATAAATGGTTAAATTTTCTAGAAGGGTATTTTTATGTTCATGATTTTTCGAGTGGGGAAAAGATTATTTTTGCTCTTCTCAAAGTGGTCCCCCACTTCAAGGATTAGTGGGATACCTAGTGCGAGTAGAAGGAAGAAGTAAGAACTCACTATTTTCAGTTGTTGCCACTTGGAATTCATGCTAGTCTGCCATCAAGGAGCAGTATTACCCTCTTAAAAGCTATGAGGACAAATACATAAAGTGGACAACGCTGTGGCAGGGAAGGGACCAAGATGTGTTGGAGTTCAGAATCATTTTTCATACCCTTCACACACATTTGGGTATCAAGGATTCTGAGCTACATTTGGTACTCAAATATCGTAGTTGCGTACACAGATACATCTCGGACAAGATGGAGTTCCTAAACATATCCTCCCTCAGCACGACATACAGATACGCTGTCAAAATCAACCAGAAGTTTAAACAAAAGAAACGAGACTTTGGATCTGCAAATCCGAAGATCAAAGGACAAAGCCAAGGTAGGGTGATCCAAGACAACTTGTCGAAGCTGCAAGAAAAAAACAACACCACAAAGTCAAAAAATGACATAGGAAAGTGGTGTGAGTTTCATAAGAGCCCCACTCACAACACAAGTGAGTGTCAGACAAAGCAATCGCTGGTGGTCGAGTTGAAGGCTTCTGAATCAGATGCATCTTCTGACTTTGAGTCAAAACCCGACAAGGGGAATGGCAAAGGGAAGCAAATCATTGACGTGGAGCCCATCGCCACTATTGCCACTACCAAGGTCTAACAGAATGAGGCCGAAGATCTAGAGGAGGGGGAGTGCCTTTTCCAGTCGCAGATGTGGGTGAAGGGTTTGCTGCTCCAATTTATTGCTGACAGTGGGAGTCAAAAGAACCTCATTTCAACAGTGGTCGTGAAGCGGTTGGGCCTACTGACTACACCACCCATGCAGTTGTACAGTATCGGGTGGCTTCACCAAGTACGAGATCTCCGAATTCGCTAGTAGTGTTATCTTCCCTACAACATGAAGCCCTTCACAAATGAGGTATTATGTGATGTTGCACCTCTGGATGTTTATGATGTATTATTAGGCCAGCCATACTTGGGGAGGCGACATGTTGTGTATAGGTCAAGGCCCCGAGTTGTTATTATTTCTTTCAGTAATTCATGTAGAAATTTTGAATAATATGACACTTATTCACAGATATTATCCTGATTATACACTATTTGTGGAATCATGCATAATACATAACCTCCTCTATGTTGATCATCAATTTAGTGGAATTAAGAAACAATCACATGCACACATTGAAGCATCAATCACACATATCAACACAGTATATCACGGGGAAAGCATAAAGCTGAAAACCCCCAACTATCTGTATAATATATTGATTGAGAACATGTAACAATAAATAGTACAATACTCCTTACAAGTACTCAGTACTATCTCCACCTGTTACCTACAAACTAGCTGAAATTTGAATCAATCACTGGCTCAAATCTCCTCCACTGCTTGCCTGCCTCCACTGCGAAATCCTGCTTGAGCATGTTGATGAATGGATGATCCAAATTCATATTTACCTTGGATATACCACGCAATCCTCATTGGCAACACTCAATCCATTGATTGTGCAAATCACATGCACTACTATAGTCACAACTGACAGTTGTCTTGCCCTTTCACTCACCTCTAACACTTGTCTCCACTGAACTATCCATGCACTGATTTAACTGATGTATTCTTCAGTTGCTTTATGAGTTAATAATTAGTAAATTAATTAATAAATAATTCACACCACTCATCACTTAGTCTATTGATCAGTTAGAGTAAATACGACTAGTTCAACTAAGTCAAACTGAACACAACTCCATCAACTCCTCATTCAACTCCACAGAACTCAATCACTGAAGTTCTAACTAAATTCCTTCATGCAATAGCTCAAGTAACCCATAAGAAACATGTATTTCCTTATGGAAGCTGCATGTGCCACATCCGTAGCTCGAACTAAAGTGCTCCAAGAGGATAAGATAATTTTTATAGTCCAAATATTATTAAGAGCTAATAATATTCGACTGTTATTTTTAGCCTGGCAGTCTAAAAATAGACTCCACCCATATGTCTAAAAATAGAGATCCATCTATTTTTACCAACTTGACCAATCATCCACAAATAGCATCCTGCAACTCTTAGACCTTGATCCATATGTCTAAAAATAGACTTTGTGCCAAAAATAGCCTACAGGACCACTTAGTGAAGACGAATTCTTTTCACTAAGCTCCATCATCTTGTTGCATTTTCAAAAATTCATTATATAGGATACTGGAGGCAACCCCACCTAATGCCACCTCTGTAGTCATTGTTAAGAAATGCAGCAAGCTCATCTCCCAGACCAAGAAATTCATTTTCTATCTGGATTGCTCCCAAAGTAAGGGGAATATTGTCCCAACATCCATGAACCCCCCAAAGGGTTCGTCCACACAGAAGCAGTAGCAGCAAAGGGATATGGTCATGATAGAACACAAGAACAACTTCTCCTCACCCACACGGGTACCACACAAGTTTCAAGTTGACGACAAAGCCTAGTTGCTTCTATAGAAAGAACGCTTAGAAAAGCCCATCAGAAGCTTAGACAACTCCAACATGGTCCTTACAACATTACCAAGGTTGTGGGAAAAAATGTTGTGGAGCACAAAGTTCCCCCATTCCTTTGCTTGCATCGAATGTTCAATGTGAACCAGCCTCAACCATGCTTCCCACCATTTCTAGACACATTAGAGGTTGTAGAACAACTCAAGAGGGACGAACAACTCACGAGGGACCCAACTCAGCAGAAGCTTCCTCATCTCATGGAGGAACTCAATGAAATGATCCAAGTGGATGTTGATGACCACCCACCTATCCCACTTCGACCCCGATAATTTCCTCTTTCAGTTTTTCAGTTTCCTTAATTGTAGCACAATTTACTATTTTAAGCAATTTTTTGGGTCGTAAACTTCTAGCGCCATTTTGAGGCCCTCAACGATATTTTTTGTGAAATCTCGAAGCAACATGGTTGCATATGTCAATTTCTCTCTTCCCAAGTTGTAGTGCTCAGGTAGATCTTTCTAACAAGCTACGGTGTGTGTTAAACCGAGTTCATACACCAAATTGACGACCCCCAGGAAGTTGATGTAGCAATTTACCCAAACAGGGCCCTCTATTTGGCATTTCATCTTCTAGGGTTAGGTTTTTGGATGTTTAGGGTTTTCCATTTTTCTCAACATCTGTTCTAAGAGATAAGCTATCATCGCCCTAGCTTGTTTATTTCAATTTCTTTTTGTAAGCATATTTCAGTATTTTACATTAATGAAATGAAGCATTATTTATGCTACATCTCTGTCTTCATGGTTATTTCTATACTTTATTGCATTCTTGTTTAAATCCGGATCAGTGGTATCACAGTTGTCTGCTCTTTCCTTGTTTTTCATTCCATGTCCCAAACGAGGTTAGGGTATAAGGAGTTAGGCCTCAATCTAATTGAACCTTTGCAAGATCAACCTTGCAAACCACGACGGCCTCCCATGGCGGATGAAAAGAAAGAGGAGGGGGTAGGACATCCTATCAAATCTTGCTCGAAGAAGCCCTCAAGTGACAAAGGAACACAATTATAGAAAACTTCACCCATATGCTTTAGCGACTACCTAGAGGCAATGCATCAGGATAAATGGTTAAATCTAGTAGAAGGTTATTTCTCTATTCATGATTATTCCAGTTGGGAAAATATTATTTTCACTCTTCTCAAAGGAACCCCCCACGCAAGGACTGGTGGGAAACCTACTGCAAGAAGAAGGATGAAAGTATGAACTCACTGTTTTCAGCCACTCTCACATGGAATTCATTTCAGGCTGCCATCAAGGAGCAATATTACCCTCTAAAAAGCTATGAGGAAAAATACATAAAGTGGACCATGCTGCAGTAGGGAAGGGACCAAGATGTGCTGGAGTTCACAAACATTTTTCATACCCTTCATGCATAGTTCAGTATCAAGGGTTTTGAGTTGCATTTGGTACTCAAATACCACGACTACCTACATAGATACATCCAAGATGAGATGGAGTTCCTAAACATCTCCTCGCTTGACACGACTTATAGATACGCTCTCAAAATTGTGTGGAAGTTTAAATAGAAGAAACGATACTTTGGATTTGCAAATCCAAAGACCAAATCACAAAGCCATGATGGGGTGACCCAACACAACCCATCGAACCTGCAAGAAAATAAAAACGCCATGAATTTGAAGAAGGGCATGGGAAAGTGGTTTGAGTTCCATAAAAGCCCCACTCACAACACAAGTGAGTGTTGGACCAAGCTGTCATTGGTGGCCGAGTTGAAGGCTTTTGAGGCAGATGCATGTTTTGAACCTTAGTTAGAAATTGACAAGGGGAATGGAAAAGGGAAACAAATCATTGATGTAGAGACCAACACCTCTTTTTCCACTACCAGTGTCCAAAAGAATGAGCCCGAAGATCCGAAGGAGGGGGAGCGTCTTTTCCACTGACAAATCTTGGTGAAGGGTTCACCGTTGCAATTCACTGTTGACAATGGAAGCCAAAAGAACCTCATTCTAGCAGAGGTTGTGAAACGGTTGGGCCTACCAACTACACCCAACCCACAGTCGTACAGTATCGGGTGGCTTCACTAAAGAAAAGATCTCTGAATTTTCCAGTAGTGCCACCTTCCCTATAGCATCAAGACCTTTACAGACGAGGTATTGTATGATGCTGCACCTCTGGATGTTTGTGATGTATTATTAGGCATGCCATACTTGTGAAGTTGACATGTTGTGTATGACTCAAGGCCCTAAACTGTTATTATTTATTTGGGTAACTCATTATATAGGATACCCGAGGTAGTCCCACCTACTGCCGCCTCTATGATCACTGCTAAGAAATGCAGCATGCTCATCTCCCAGACTAGGAAATTCAATTTTTGTTTGGCTCACTCCCAAAGTAAGGGGAAGATCATTGCCACATTCATGAACCCTGTGAAGGGTTCCTCCACCCAGCAACAACATCAAAGGGATACTATCATGACAAAACACAAGAACAACTTCTCCTCACCCACAGGGATACCACGCAAGTTTCAAGTGGCTGACAAAGTCTAGTTGCATCTGCAGAAAGAACATGTTACAAGAGCCCATCAGAAGCTCAAACCACTTCAACATGGTCCATACACCATTACCAAGGTTGTGGGAAACAATGCTTTGGAGCATAAAATTCCCCCATTCCTTCACTTGCACTGAGTTTTCAATGTGGACTACCCTCAACCATGCTTCCCACCATTACTAGACACATCAAAGGTTGCATAACAGCTTACCAGGGACCCAACCCAGCAGAAGCTTCCTCATCTCAAGGCAGGAACTCAACGCAATGGGGACCATTGCTTCCTAAGGGGGGAGGAATGATCCAGGTGGATGTTGGTGGCCACCCACCTATCCCACTTGAACCCCCAAAATTTTTTCTTTTAGTGTTTTTGTTTCCTTAATTGTAGCACAATTTACTATTTTTAGCAGCTTTTCGGGTCTTGAACTTGTGGAGTAGTTCTAAGGCCCTAAATGACGTTTTTGGGAAATGTGGTAGCAACATGGGCCACCATACTAATGTTTCTCTTCCCAATTTTGTATTCCTTAGATAGATCTTTATAACAAGCTACGGTACACCTCAAACAGAGATATTATGCCAAAGTTACGACCTTGGGAAGTTGATGTACCAATTTACCCAAATGAGGCCCACAGTTTGGAATTTCATTTTCTAGTGTTAGGTTATGGATGTTTAGGGTTTTCCATTATTTCTCAAAAACAACTAGGCCTTCTTGCCTCATTGTAACACATTCAAAGGCATGTAGCTGCCACATCTCTTCTTAGTGATAACCTACCATCACCCTATTTGGTTTATTTTCATTTCTGTTTGTAAGCATATTCCAGTATTTTACGTTAATGAAATGAAGCATTATATATGTTGCATCTATATATTCATGGTTATTTCTATACTATATTGCATTCCTATTTAAATCTGGGACAATGGTATCAGAGCGGTCTGCTCTTTCTTTGTTTTCCTTTGTATGTCGCCAACAAGATCAAGGTATAAAGAGTTAGGGGTTGATCTAGTTGAACCTTTGCAAGATCAACCTCACAAACCCTGACAGCCTTCAATGGTGGATGAAAAGAAAGACGAGGGTGCAGGAGATCCTATTAAAATATTGCTCAAAGAAGCCCTCGAGAGAAAAAGGAACAAGATTATGGAAAACTTCACCCAAATCCTTCAGTGGCTACTTAGAGGCGACACACCGGCTTCCAAAAGCTACTCAGGAAACACCACACCATTTAAGGTACAAGTTAATTTTGAAATCCCCTTATTCGAGTGTCAGATGGATGCAAATTTCGTAGATAAATGGTTAAATCTACTAGAAGGGTATTTTTTTTCAAGATTTTTTGAGTCGAGAAATGATTATTTTCACTCTTCTCGAAGAAGCCCGCATGTCAAGGACTGGTGGGAAACTTACTACGAGCAGAAGGATGAAAAACGAACTCACTATTTTTGTCCACTTCCAGTTGGAATTCATTTTGGGCCGCCATCAAGGAGTAGTATTACCCTGTTAAAATCTATGAGGACAAATACATAAAGTGAACCACGCTGCGACAAGGAATGGACCAAGATGTGGGAGAGTTCACAAATATTTTTCATACCCTTCGCACATAGTTGGGTATCGAGTATTCTGAGCTACATTTGGTTCTCAAATACTGCAACTGCCTACATACATACAACCAGAATGAGATGGAGTTCCTAAACATCTCCTCGCTCGGTACGACGTACAAATATGCTTCCAAAATCGAATATAAGTTTAAACAAAGGAAACGAGACTTTGGATCTGTAAATCTGAAGACAAAAGAACAAAGCGAAGGTGGGGTGACTCAAGACAACCTGTCAAAGCTGCAAGAAAAGAACAACACCACAAAGTCGAAGGAGGACAGAAGAAAGTGGTGTGAGTTCCATAAGAGCCCCACTCATAAAACAATTTAGTGTCGAACCAAGTAGTTTCTAGTGGCCAAGTTGAAGGCTTCAGAATCATATGCATGTTCCAACCCTGAGTCAGAACACGACAAGGGGAATGACAAAGGGAAGAAAATCATTGATGTGGAGCCCAGTGCAACTGTTGCCACCGCCAAGGTCCAGAAGAATGAGCCCGAGGATCCAGAGAAGGGGGGGCGCCTTTTCCACTCAAAGATGTGGGTGAAGGGTGTTCCACTACAATTCATTATTAATAGTGGGAGCCAAAAGAACCTTATTTCAATAGAGGTCATGAATTAATTAGGCCTACCAACTACACCACACCCACAGCCATACAGTACTGGGTGGCTTAACCAAGGACCAGATCTTTGAATTTGCCAGTAGTGCCACCTTCCCTACAGCATCAAGCCCTTCAGAGACAAGGTATTGTGCAATGTTGCACCACTGGATGTTTGTGATGTATTATTAGGCTAGCCATACTTTTGGAGGTGACATGATGTGTATGAATCAAGAACCTGAGCTATTATTATTTCTTTGGGTAATTCCTTATACAGGATACTAGAGGTAGCCCCACCTACCGCCACCTCTATGATCACTTGTAGGAAATGTAGCAGGCTCATCTCCGAGACTAGGAAATTCATTATTTGTCTAGTTTCTCCCAATATAAGTGGATTATCATCGCTACACCCATGAACCCTGTGAAGGGTTCCTCCATGCAGCAGCAACATTGAAGGGATACATTCATGACTAAACATAGGGAAAACTTCTCCTCACCCATAGGGGTACCACACAAGTTTCAAGTGGGCAACAAAGTTTGGTTGCATCTATAGAAAGAATGCCTTAGAAGAGCCCATCAGAAGCTCAGACCACTCCAACATGGTCCTTACACCATTTCCAAGGCTGTGGGAAACAATGCTTTTGAGCACAACATTCCCCCATTCCTTCTCTTGCACTGAGTGTTCAATGTGGATGACCCTCAACCATGGTTCCCACCATTACTGGACACATTAGAGGTTGTAGAACAACTCACCTAGGACCCAACTCAATAGAAGCTTCCTCATCTCAGGGAGGAACTCAACACAATGGGGATCATTGCTTCCTAAGGGGGGTGGAATGATCTAGGTGGATCTTCATGACCACCAAACTATCCCACTTGGACCCCCACAACTATATCTTTCTGTTTCTCAGTTTCCTTTATTGTAGCAGAGTTTACTATTTTTAGCAGTTTTTCGGGTCTTGAACTTCTGGACCCATCTTGAGGCCCTAAACGATGTTTTTTCAGAAATTTCAAAGCAACATGGGTCCATGGACAGATGTTTCTCTTCCCAAAGTTGTAGTCCTCAGATAGATATTTCTAACGAGCTATGGTGCACCTCAAACGAAGATCGTACACCAAAGTTACAACCCTGAGAAGTTGATGTACCAATTTACCCAAAAGGGGTACACTGTTTGGCGTTTCATCTTCTAGCATTAGGTTTTTGGATGTTTAGGGTTTCCATTGTTTCTCAACAATAAAGAGGCCCTTAAACCTCATTGTAAGACAATTCATAAACATGTAGTTGTCACATATGTTCTCAGAGATAAGCCACCATTGCCCTAGATGGTTTATTTCCATTTCTGTTTGTAAGCATATTTCAATATCTTATGTAATGAAATGAAGATTTATTTATATTGCATATCTGTATTCATGGATATTTCTATACTTTATTACATCCCTATTTAAATCCGGATTAGTGGTATCAGAGCGATCTGCTCATTGTTTGTTTTTCTTGCCATGTCCCCAATGAGGTCAAGGTATAAGGAGTTAAGGCTCGATCTAGTTGAACCTTTGCAAGATCAGTCTCATAAACCCTGACAACCTCCCATGGCAGATGAAAAGAAAGACAAGTGGGCAAGAAATCCTATCAAAATATTGCTCGAAGAAGGCCACAGGAAACAAAGGAACGCAATTATGGAAAACTTCGCCCATATCTTTCAGCGGCTACCCAGAGGCGACGCATTAGCTTCCAACAGCTACTCTGGAAACGCCACACCCTTTAAGGTACAAGTTAATTTTGAAGTCCCCTTATTCGAGTGTCAAATAGACAAAGATTCCATAGATAAATTGTTAAATCTGCTAGAAGGGTATTTTTCTCTTCATGATTTTTCGAGTCGGGAAAATATTATTTTTGCTCTTCTCAATGGAGTCCCCCACGTGAAGGACTTGTGGGAAACCTACTACGAGCAGAAGGATGAAAGTATGAACTCACTATTTTCAGTTGCTCCCACTTGGAATTCATTTCAAGCCACCGTCAAGGAGCAGTATTATCTTGTCAAAAGCTATGACGATAAATACATAAAGTGGACCATGCTGCAGCAGGGAAAGGACGAAGATGTGCTGGAGTTCACAAACATTTTTCATACCCTTCATAGATAGTTGGGTATCAAGGATTCTGAGTTGCAATTGGTACTCAACTACACAACTTGCTACACAGATACATCTACGATGAGATGAAGTTCTTGAAAATCTCCTTGCTCGGCATTATGTACAGATATGTTATCAAAATCGAGCAGAAGTTTAAACGAAAGAAACAAGACTTTGGATCTATAAATCCGAAGACCAAAGTACAAAACCGAGGTGGGGTGACCCAAGACAACCCTTGGAATCCGAATGAAAATAAAAAGACCATGAAGTCAAAGAAGGACACAGGAAATTTGTGTGGGTTCCATAAGAGCCCCACTCACAACACAAGTTAGTGTCAAACCAAGCAGTCACTGGTGGCCGAGTTGAAGGCTTCTAAATCAGATGCATGTTCTAACTCTGAGTCATAACAAGACAATGCAAATGTAAAATGGAAGCAAATCATTGATGTGGAGCCCAGCACCACTGTTGCCACCCCCAAAGTCCAGAAGAATGACACCGAAGGTCCAGAGAAGGGCGAGTGTCTTTTCCACACATAGATGTGGGTGAAGGGTTTTCCACTGCAATTCATTGTTGACAATGGGAGCCAAAAGAACCTCATTTTAGCAGAGGTCGTGAAGCGATTGGGCCTATTGTTTACATCACACTTGCAACCATATAGTATCGGGTGGTTTAACCAAGGACGAGATCTCCGAATTCACCAGCAGTGTGACCTTCCTTATGACATCAAGCCCTTTAGAGACAAGGTATTGTGTGATGTTGCACCTCTGGATGTTTGTGATGTATTATTAGGCTAGCTATACTTACAAAGGTGACATGCTGCGTATGAGTCAAGGCACCAAGTTGTTATTATTTCTTTTAGTAATTCATTATATAGGATATCGAAGGTATCCCCACCTACGACCACCTTTGTAATCACTGCTAAGAAATGCAGCAAGCTCATCTCTGAGACTATGAAATTCATTTTCTGTCTGGTTCGCTCCCAAAGTAAGGGGATAATCGTCACCACATCCATGACCCCCGCGAAGCGTTCCTCCATCCATTTGTAGCAACAAAGGGATACGGTCATGAAAGAAACACACGAACAACTTCTCCTCACCCATAGGGGTGCCACACAAGTTTCAAGTGGGAGACAAAGTCTGGTTGCATCTGTAGAAAGAACACCTTACAAGAGTCCATCAGAATCTCAGACCACTTCGACATGGTCCTTACACCATTACCAAGGTTGTGGGAAACAATTCTTTGGACCAAAACATTTCCTCGTTCCTTCATTGGCACCGAGTGTTGAATGTGGACTACCCTCAATCATGCTTCCCACCATTACTAGACACACCAGAGGTTGTAGAACAAATAACGAGGGACCCAACTCAGTAGAAGCTTCCTCATCGCAAGGAGGAACTCAACGCAATGGGAACCATTGCTTCCTAATGGGGGAGGAATGATATAGGTAGATGTTGGTAGCCACCAACCTATACCACTTGGACCCCCACAACTGTCTCTTTCAGTTTTTAAGTTTCCTTAATTGTAGCACAATTTACTAGTTTTAGCAATTTTTAGGTCCTGAACTTTCGGAGCTATTCTGGCTCCCTAAACAACATTTTTTGGGAGCTTTGGGAGCAACATGATTCCTTGGACCAATTATTCTCTTCCCAATTTTGTAATCCTTAGATAGATCTTTCTAAGGAGATATGGTGTGCATCAAACAGAGATCGCATGCCAAAGTTATGACCCCGAGAAGTGGATGTACTAATTTAACCAAAAACGGCCCACACATTGGTGTTTCATTTTCTAGGGTTAGGCTTTTGGATATTTAGGGTTTTCCATTATTTCTCAACAATAAATAGGCCTTTGAGCCTCATTGTAACATAGTTTAGAGGCATGTAGCCGCCACATCTCTTCTCTGAGATAAGCTACTATCGCCCTAGCTGGTTTATTTCCATTTCTATTGGTAAGCATATTTCAGTATTTTACATTAATGAAATGAATCATTATTTCTACTGCATCTCTCTATTCATGGTTATTTCTATACTTTATTGTGTTCCTTTTTAAATTTGGATCATGATACTTATGCGTAATTACTCATTTATACCCCTTTATAAGTTAAGAGTTTCCCTATCAATGTTTTAACTTTTTAAAAATTAAACCACAAGATTAATTTTAACTAAGTATATTAATGTTACATTTTAGGCTTCTGTGGAAGTTTTTTGTAGTGGCATGATCCGGATTATCCACAGTTTGGTGTTCATTCTGTCGATGTTTCAAACCCCAAAGAGGGTCCATCGTCATGAGTAATTTAGAAAGAATATGAATGAAAGCTTATTGAGAGAAGAGTCTGTCGACCCGGGAATAAAATAAACAAACCTAGATCCCTAATTTTGAAGAAAGCGACACTTATATGATATGCATTTATAATTTATTTTAATTTATTATTTTATTATAATTTTTTTTATAATTAAATTAATTATTTAGTCTTGAATTATCCCATGTATTATTGGAACATAAAATTATTTTAATTCATTAAATAAGTTATTTATTAGATTATAATTTAATTTATAGTTATTAATATTAATTGTATTTCATTTTATTTATTATATTTACCTATTTTTTCATTGTAATCCATTTATTATTTTGCCCTAGTGTTCTTAATTTATTCAATCAATTCAATTCATTAATTAATTTAATTTATTAATTCTCTGTTATTATTTATTTATTAATTAATTCAAATTGTAATTATTATTAATTATTTTAAATAATATTAGTTTATTTAATTGACTAATTATATTTAGTTTATTAATTAGAATTAATTAAATTGATGTAATTAAATTAATTAATTTTGATTTAATTAATCTAATTAAATTTAGTTTTCAATTTTAAAAATTAATTAAGTAATCAATTTATCATTCTTTATATTGTTTTTTTTTTTATTTAATTAATCAATTTAAATTTTATTTGACTAATTAATTATAATTTTTGTAAAAAGAGCTTCAGCATAAATCACATCAAAAAGATCATTGTCGACGCGTTTCGAACCAACCAGTGTGGTTCATCGTCAGGACGAGTTGAAGGAACAGATCTGGCCTAGCAAGTTAAATAGACTGAGCAGAGACTCCAACGGCTACATAACGACTATATTTGATTTGATATAAATATCAGTAATAGCGTTAGCAATAATAAGAACAGCAAGAGCAATAACTTAAATTTGGATATTATTATGAAAGGCGCATATAGTGATAACGATAATATTACTAATAAGATCAAAACATATATTAACGGTAATGATAGTATCGATAACCTACATAATACCTATAAAAATAGTATTCATAATAATAAAGGTAATAATACACAAGAATCTAAGAATAATGAAGAATCATACCGAAACATTAATAGCAATAACTTAAATTTGGATATTATTATGAAAGGCGCATATAGTGATAATGATAATATTACTAATAAGATCAAAACATATATGAATGGCAATGATAGTATCGACAATCTACATAATACCTATAACAATAGTATTTATAATAATAAAGGTAATAATACACAAGAATCTAAGAATAATGAAGAATCAGAGCGAAACATTAATAAACAAATTTCTAAGAATACTGAAGAGTCTTTCCTAATGGATAAAGATGATAAGACTCTTAATAATAATGAGGCTAATAGCATTTATAATAATAAAGTTAACAATTCTCACAATAATAATAATGAGTCATACAATCTCATTAGTAATAAGATAGATAATGATAATATTCCTAATAATAATGAATCTAACAACAACATTAATAACGAGATAGATAATATGATTCCTAGTAATGGCATTAATAATCTTAGTATTATTAATGATAATGTAGGCGATTCTATTATGAGTACGGATGGCTTTGAAGGTCTTGACAGTATTAATGGGCATGAGGACCTCGGTAATAAGGTTCCTCTTCCCTCGTCTTCGCGGAATAGTAAGGCTGTTAATCTTTCAAGCGATTCCTTTTCCCCGTCTGTCTTTGGTCTTTTAAGCAAGGGCTTATACTTTGCCCTTGCCCCTAGAAAAATCCCCGTAGATGACATTATTTGTGACGTGGAGCACGGAATTAGAGATCTGCCTGATAATATTAAGGACACCATCAGACAAAATTCTGCTGTGGTTCTCAGGAGGGCTAAACCTCCTCGAAGGAACCTCTGTAAAGAGGATTTTGATGCCTTAAAGTCCTTAAATCAGAATGAAGATATTGTGGTCCTTAAATCGGACAAAGGAGGGGCTACGGTCATCCTCAACAGAGATGACTACCGTAAGAAGATGTTAGATCATCTTCTCAATAGTGGCAGTTACAAAAAACTTGCCAAGAACCCTCTGAAGAAAATCTCTAAGACAGTAGCTCACACTATCAAGTCTAGCAGCTCGGTGGGTACCCTATCCTGTAAGCTCATTGAGAGCAATCCCATCGCTCCCAGAATATATGGGGTGCCTAAAATTCACAAGGATGGGGTCCCTCTGAGGCCCATTGTCAACACCATCGGGGGTCCAACCTACCTTCTAGCCAAGTTTCTGGCTCTTAAGCTGAAGCCTCTTGTTGGCCGCACTGAGTCCTTCGTGAAGGACTCTGCATCCTTCATCATGGATCTCAAGGGTATTAGGCTAGACCCCGAGGACATTCTTGTCAGCTTTGATGTGGTCTCCTTATACACGTGCATTCCTATTAAAGAGGCCATGGAAGTGATATACTACCTAACAGATCCCGACACCACGCATCTGGTTGAGGTATGTCTCACTTCCACATTCTTCTGTTTCGAACGGGAGTTCTTCGAGCAGACCTGTGGTGTTGCCATGGGTTCCCCCCTCTCCCCGATCATAGCAAATCTTTTTATGGAGGATTTCGAAGCCAAGGCTCTTGCCTCGGCCCGTCTCCTTCCGAAGCTGTGGAAAATATACGTAGATGACACTAATGTCATCTAGCCCCATGGCCATGAGGAGCTGGATCGTCTCCTGGATCACCTCAACAGCCAGTCCTTAGCTATTAAGTTCACCATGGAAAAGGAAGTTAATGGCAGCCTCCCTTTCCTGGATATTCTCATTTCTAGGAAGAAGGACGGTTCTCTCTCCCACGCAGTGTTCCGTAAGAAGACGCACACAGAGCAGTATCTTCACGCTGATTCCCATCATTTCCCTGCTTAGAAGATGGGTGTTCTTAACACCTTAGCTACATGTGCCCTCAAGATTTCAGATAATGAAAGCCTGGAGAGAGAGAGAACCCACCTCCTTGATGTCTTTGTGGATAACGGTTACAGTAGGCACCTTGGTCGGAAGGCTTTCCTTACAGCTTCCAAAAAAGCGTTTATTAAGAAAGAGCCTAAGGAGCGTCATCCAGGTGTCCATCTTCCTTATATCGAAGGGACCATGGATAGGATTGTTCGGATCCTTAGAAAGTTTGATATTCCCTCAACCTTCAGGCCCCTCAAAACCATTCGTAATTCCCTTCGCTCTGTGAAGGATCCTGTTAACCCCAAAGACATGAAGGGTGTTTATTTGATTCCTTGCTCTTGTGGGATACCCTATATAGGGGAAACAGGGCGCTCCATCCACCAGAGAATTTGTGAGCATGCAGCGGACCTGAGGCATGGAAGAACTAAGTCCTCAGCTTTAGCAGAGCATGCGGACAAGACTAAGCATCATGTCTGCATACAGGAGGCCAAAGTCATTGCGAGGGTAGATCGATACCATCATCGCAAGTTAAGGGAAGCTATTGAAATCGAGCGAAGACCCATCAATCTCAACAGAGATTATGGTTGGAATGTAAGTAGGAGTTAGATCCCTGCCCTGTTGTCTTAAGGTTTCTTCTCCCCCCCCGCCTCTCTGGTCATCCTAGGTGCTTTATCTGTGTGTATTTGGTTTAGTCTTTTCGTGTATATTTTTTGTTGACATCGTTGTGTTCTTCTCTTTTTATTGGATTCCTCCAGTATCTATTGAGGGCCCTTTTTTCCGTTTTAGGTATTAATCGAATTTATTTTTTCCCTACTATAGGTCCTTTTCCGGTTTTAGTAGTTTATTATTTAAGTTAGCTTGATTAGTATATCTAAATTAGGAT